>NQII01006042.1:62672-117550 GCA_002778355.1 Clitarchus hookeri
AAATATACAATTTTCCCCTTGAAATTGGCCTTTTTCACTCGAAATTTATTTTTTTTTCTCTCAAAATATCCCGTTTCTCCCTTAAAAAATAACTGAGTGCCCCATTTGCAAAAAACGAGCCCCCGAAAAGCTATTTTCGAGCCATTTTAAGGATTTGGAGGGGCTCGCTTCGCTTACTTGCAGGCGTCCACCCCTCTCACCAAACTCGTAGACAAGCTCACCTCACCCCCTCCCACCACCTAAATCATAAAAATGAAGAAAAATCACGAAAACACAAAAAAATACAAATTAACATCGAAGAACATAACATTACCCTGCCCTACCCTACCCATAGGTCATCCTGCCACCCTCCCCTCATCAAACTCCACCGCACACCCCTAGCAATTATTATAAAAGGTCACAAAAAATGTTATAAAATCGAGGAACATATAACATTACACCCCCTTCCCCTACTCGGCCAAAGGTCACCTAACAGTCACGAAAAGCGTCGACCACCCAGCTCCCTTCATGTTTCCAAACACCTCTTCACCAACTACTCTTGTGGGGTCAGGTCTGGCTCGACCTTCGCCTTCCTCGCTTCAAGTCTGTTCCGTCCAAACCTATATTACAGTATAAATTCACTCTCATTTTTTGTGCACTTCATTTCAACATATGGCTTTGCTACCATATCATTAATTGTGCACATTCAGTGATAGGCCATTCCAGTAAATATTTAAGAACTAACATTATATTTTGCCACATAATTTCATTTATTTTTACTTATTTCTTAAATATTTACTGTCATGGCCTATCGCTGAATGTGCAGAATCATTTGTGTTGCAACGGAGGCATATGTTGTGCTCATTCAATTGTATGGGAACAGAGGGATATGTTGAAGTGAAGTGCACAAAAAATGAGATTGAATTGATAATGTAATACATTCTCAACAGGTTGGAAGCAACAGACTTGGAGCGAGGAGGGTGAAGGTCGGTTCCCGACCTGCCTGTGAAGCAGTGGAGGGGGGAAATAGGTTTTTGGCAGCGGGAAGGGGGCCGTCGATGCTTTACGTGACGGTTAGGTTCTCTTTGGGTGGAGGCCGTGGACCAGGGGGGAGGGGGATGTCAATGTTATATGTTCCTCGATTTTTATAATATTTTTTGTCACCTTTTATAACAATAGCCAGGAATGTGTGGGGGGAGGTGTGGTGAGGGTGGTGGGATGGGCGAGGCGTAGGGTAGTGTATTATTATATGTTCTTCGATATTATATATATTTTTTTACCTTTATGCAATTTTTTATAAAAATAGTTTTCTGATTGTGGTTGGGTGAGGGGTAGGGAAGGGCAATGTTAAATGTTCTTCGATTTTATAAAGTTTCTTTATATTTTCGTGATTTTTCTTAATTTTTATGATTGGTTGGTGGAACGGGTTGAGGTGAGCTTGAGTAGGGGTTGGGTGAGAACGGTGAAGGCCCACGGGTAAAAGAAGCGAGCCCCCTAAATCCTTGAAATTGCTCGAAAATAGCCTTTCGGGGACTCGTTCTTACAAATGGGTGGGGACTGATTTTTGAGGGGAAACAGGAAATTCCAAAATGGGTGGCACCACAGGCCCCAGCCCTTGCCTCCGGAGACCCATAAGTACACTACTATTATCGCCTTTGCCTTGGAGAAATGAAGTTATTAAATATAATTATGTTTACATTTCAATAATAAAATATAAATGGTGTTCCTCAAGTCAAGAGTTTTTATATTTTCCACTTATTACTTACCTTTAAGGACTATTGTTCAATGTTTTTACCTACTGTAGGAAAACTGAGGGTTATTCTAAAGGGAACCAATTACAATCATTATATACAGCCAATTTCTGAAATAATTTTTATAGCAAATTTTTTGAAGTGTACTTGACGTAAAAAGTGACTGTGAAAAATTTATTTTTAATCATTTGCGTACATTTGTATGAAAAATGAAAATAAGTAAATTTGTATTAACAATGTTTACTTCTACACAATGTAGTTATATGCTTTTACAAAAATCATGTGACAAAGGTGATTTATATAGTCTGGAGATGTTTAACTATACAATTCATTAGGGAATTTTCTATAACCCGTTTCATAATTTCTTCCTCAGGCGGCGGGTTGCTGGTTGACATGATGAAAAGAGCATCAGTCACTAAGCAGTACGCCGAGTTGGATCACGCAATCAAGACCAAGGTGGAGCCTTTTCTCTACAACAAGGGTCAGGGAAGTCACATACCCATAGCGAAACTGGTTCTTCTCAGAAATAAAGAGCGCTCCAGGACCAAGATGGTAATGTCACTACATTTCTGTTACTATAAGCTGTGTTTTTATTTATAACGATATAACCTCATTATAATAAAATTACTTGCTCCCGTATTCGTGCACAGGGGAAGCGACTTCGGTTCCGTCTAGAAAAAAATGATGTCGGGTACACTCATTTGCATAAAAATTTGGTCACCAACATAATAATATTGTGATGGTAAAAACAAAAGAAAGAGTTACAGTACCATTGAACCAGGAATGTCCACCATTAGCATAAAATACAGGCTTGTAAATGTCTGTGCACG
The DNA here is from genome assembly GCA_002778355.1 of Clitarchus hookeri. Taxonomy (NCBI): domain Eukaryota; kingdom Metazoa; phylum Arthropoda; class Insecta; order Phasmatodea; family Phasmatidae; genus Clitarchus; species Clitarchus hookeri. Next base: position 65,233 of record NQII01006042.1, read on the forward strand.
GATATCTTGGCCCTCAACAATATGTCTCGCAGGGTCGTATGTGATAGCATGCATGCTGTATACGCCAGTTTAGGATGTGGTAAGTATCAGAAATTGTACTGTGCACCAAATCCTTGAGACACCCCACATATATAAATCAACAGGGTTGAGATCTGGCGATCGTGTGGGCCATGCGTGAGATCCTCCGGGTCCAGTCCGTATCCTTTAAGTGGCGTTCAGATACTCACAATTCATTCTGCTCGTGTCACTGCCAACACACTCGTACTGACCACTTAATCGGCAACGGTGATGCGGTATTTACACTGTCCACTATAAGACGACGCCCACCTTCTACAGACCCCATACTCACTAGAAAGTTGGAAACTAACAGGTTTATTTACTTTTCTGTCACATATTTATAAATCAAACTAAGCAGAGCTGGTTAATTTTGAGACATTATGTATAAATAAGTACAAATACTTTTTCCTTGTACTATTATGAAGGCCGGTGTGGACCCCTGTAGTTGGAGATGGAAGACAAAGATTGTTGCAAACATTGCTATAAGTGCTAAATGTATGACCCTGACAGACTAAATAATGTCAACGCTAATAACAACTTGCCGGGAATCGAACCCGGTTCGCCCAAGGTGGGAGGCAAGTAATCTAGCCACTACACCACTACGGCCTCTGTAAGAAATCAAGTGATGTGAGAACCAGTCAAAGATTTTTCACGAGAATCCCATAATGTGGATTTAGAGGAGGGTGGTATTATCGTAGAAAATTTGTAATTATTATAGAAATATTTTTTTCTGTAATGAGCCAAAGCTAAAAACACGATCGTAATCAAAGAGGTAGGGAAATGGGACGGTTCGTGTTAAGGAAATGTGCAAGCATTTGCCTGGAGTTGGAACGGAAACCCCATTTTGGTAAAAGCCATCCTCAGTGCAGCTGCACGGGATTGAATCCCCGACCTCCCGGTTTCGAGTCAAAACAATTACCGCAAGACAGACGCGCGCGGTTATGAGTTTAAGGATGTAATCAGAGTGTATGAACATGAAAGGTGACACCGATCACAGTATTCACACTTGTCATTCACGGTCTGGAAGAATATCACGTCACCATTTTCCACCGCTTATGAAGAACACTGCAACTCGCCGCCGAGCAAATGTTCTGGTCACAGTATTGACGTTTCTACACATAAAAGGGTTTTGTGAAAACAGTTCAGTATAGAGTCCGTGTCGCTGTGACGGGGTGCAGTTTAAAAAACGTTACGATAACATTGACTCTTCAATTCAGCGCAGCATTGTCAAAGATTTGCAGTCCTGGGAAACGTAACAATTTACCGCCTACTATTATTTTCCCTGAAACGGTGTAACATCATCTGCTGTTGAGTGTTGGTGAGTTAAATAGTGCAGGTTCAAAGTATCGCGTCTTTGCACATGAAGACTTCGAAACACTTGTATTACCGATTATGTGGTCGTTGAGTAATTCCAATAGTGAGCTTCAAACTAAAAAACACAATATGTCTTGTTTAAGTATATGTATTTATATACTGCTCACGAAAAGATTAGCATATATTAGAATCCGGGATGTTATATTTAATAAAAGTAGTTTACTTTTGATGTGATGCTACTAATAGCGCATTAAGTGGAAACAACATAATACTATTTTACATCATTCAAGTATGAAAAAAAAACGAAAGGCATAACCTGAAGAACAGTTTAAACAAAGGAATGTCTTCAGTTTCTATAACAACAATGGTCTTTTTAGATGCCTTTATGAACCTCAATAACGTGTGGGACCTCCACGATTCCTGAGGGATGCTTGTAACCGACGAGGCATGCCAAAAACAAGATCATTAAGCATTTCCTGGGGCAAATTGTCCCATTCCTCAATTGCGGCTGTTTTTAAGGCCTGAGTTTGAACCTACTGTGTTTTTGTAGCTGCAATACGCATGTCGCTAGAGAGAAAGACTCCAATGTTTAAATGATTCATACGTAGGTACGATCCACTTCTACTAGCAACATAATTGTTACGTATTCGTTGATGAACGGGGAATATTATAAAACTTTTTGTGAGCAGTGTATCAGGGTCCCTGAGGAGGTAATGAAGACATGTGTTAGAGAGAGAAAATACAACTTACAATTCCACTTTGTCTAGTCCACGCCAGTTCACATCTTTGGGTAATCCATCACTGTCATGACTCAATTGTACGTGGGATGCTGTACAAATCAGGACGTTATGTGCACAGCCCGTGTGAGCAAGTGTTAAACCACGTGACTAGATTTTCGAGTCAGCTTCGCCCTTCCCCTTTACCTACCATCGAAAGAAACAAAGAAAGTAAAGGTGAACGGTAACTTTCGGCCAACAGAGAGAACCAAACTCCACGTTTCACGTCACCGTACATCTGGCGTTCTTGTAACAGCATCAGAAGTTAAGGAACAAACATTGGTCTCTATTTTGATGTTCGTGCGTGACGTGCGTTCTGGTTGTATTGGTTTGTTACTGTAGATTCTTGTACAGCAGAATACGAACTGTCCGCACAATTCTTCACCTATTTCCCCCCTTTTTTTAATTTTTTTTTTATTCTCAAACCGAGTTTTTCCTTAATTCAGAATAAGGATTATCATTGCTATAAATTTTACTATATTGTAGATTAATTAAATTTTAATTTTTCTTGCCAAAGCGATTAGCTTAGCGGCAAATCTGATAAATGAGTACATACCATTATTATACGATTATGAACAGAGGTTGGCCAACATTCAAACTTACTCATCCAAAATATTGCCTACCAACGTTCGGCATTCTGTCCGTAAATCACTCTGCAAATGTTCCGATAATATTCAAAGCTCCAGTAATGTTCGTGATATTTCCTGGGCGGAAGGTATTGGATTTTTCTTTTTTAATATAATCTTCAAATGAATATTTTTTTTTTCAGTGATAAGTCTGGAAAGGTCAAAGGTAGGGTAAGGAATATGCAATATTCTTCTTAACAGAATACTCTGCATACCGCTGCATAGGAATCCCTTGCACGACAATAAACCAGCATACATATAAAACGTTCGGTTCCTCTCTCGCTTGTATGCATGTGACCCACTTTTGACAAAAGAAAAATTTTCACTTATATTTAAGTTACGTTGCTTGTTTGTTCTCAGTTCCACCTTCCATAGTGGTTAGTTTCTTCAACCTTATTTTAGCACACTAAGACAAGTATCGCTTGCAGTTATTGCGCCTCTACACGCTTACACAAGTTGTGCACAACGAGACTCCGTGCTTGTGTTACAGCCTTTAGTAAGGATACCCGTCCATCCCTACTTCAATAAAAATATTTTATTTAAAAAATTGTCTGTTTATTTATTTTGAACAGCGCACAAAAAGCAAAAGGAAATAAAACCAACATTTTTCCCTGAAAAAAAAAAACACAACACACTATATTTGAACCTAAATCATGTTTTAAAAAGAAACATTTGATTGTAATTGATAAGTATTTAGCAAGGTTTTAGCTCAATATAACACGCAAATTATCGCAGGTTTTACTAGTAGAATCATTTTGGTATCTGAAAAATTTACGGTATAGCAAAATATTTTGCAGTATTCAACACTTCTGTATAATCTGCTACCCGGGACGCTGTCTAAAAATTACAAATCCGGTTAGATAGAACTGTCCGCCTTAATAAAATAATAAAACTTCTACCATGCTGCACACATTTCGTCAAGCTATTTTTAGCCAAACCCATTATTTTACAGTCCATCCAGTCCATGAAAGCGGTTTATGAAAGTAAACCTAGTGCTGGGCAGGCAAAGACTTTGTGTTACATAAAATTCTATTTCCACACAACATTTAACACATGGCGAGTTGATGATTTTTTTTTTTTTTAAAGAAATAATAACTCTCCATAATTTTTTTTACGAAAGTCTATAAAGCTGAATGGCACATAGGAAACTACTTCACAGTCTAGAATAGATCTATAAATTTGTTACTCAAGAGTTTATATTTAAATATATTCGATGTCTGAAGGAAAACGTATATAAACCAATATTTATTTCGTATAACAACGCGGCATAGAAAAATTATAGCTGGTATACTTACGATATATATTTTTGATACATATACGTATGCAGTCAAAATCTGCATTTTCATCCCATGTCTACAAAAGAAAAAGACAAGTTTGCTTCCCCAGTTGACCACCAGCGTCAACAGAGCTTCTTCGTTCGTTACCTTTTCTATAGGAAACTAAATAAACATTCCGATTTCAAGTTATGTTGATAGCCGTTTGAGGCGAGAAGGGTGATTATTTCCCAGGTAACCATCCCGTGTGAAAACGGCCGAATTTATTTTGTTCTTACAGATTCCAGAGACAAGCAGATGTTGCTTACTATTCCCCAGTTGAAAATCTATGAAAAATTATTCCTTAAGTTGAAGTGTCGCGTTGTGTCCGTGCGTGGTGTGATGTGACGATCAAGTGAAGAGGAGTGATTCAATATTTTTTCGCGCACAACTCCCAACATAACTCAATTTATGATCACCGAATCACGCCAAACGTTTCGGAGCATACTGTAAACATGAAGGTCCCGCCTTCCTCGGCCACTCTGTGCATTGCCTTGTCCAAAACTTAATTGCTTTTACTATAAATTTCTATAGTAAAAAATTATTTCCGTAAATTATTACATAAGAGTTTTTTATTTTATAATAATTCATTATTTTATATTTCTGCGAAATGATGTTCAACTTTTAGACATTACTTGCGAGTACCATTTGCTAGTATAAAATAATGCGGGCGCCATTTTTTTTTACACGATGGCCTGTCAAAATCTTAATTGTAGTGTTTTTGGGACGTAGAAATACTAAAAACGAACTTACTTACGGAAAATGGGCTAATTCACATTGAAATAAGTTTCCACGAGTTGCTTCTGAGAATTTTTAAAATCACGCTATGAAATTTTTTTCGCTATTTTTGAAAAAAATTCTTAATATAAGGAAATTATTGCAAACTCTTTATTTGTAGCAGTCGGTAATATTTTGTAAAATAAGTTTTGCTAAGCATAACTTAAAATGGATTAAAGCATAACCTTTCGGTAACCCTAGTTTAATTTTCTGTAATTGATATAGTTTATTTTATTTGTACGTCCAAAAACACTAACATTGTGATCTTTGTAATTTTATGATGCAAAAACTATGCGATCTAAATTTTTTATGCCAGGAAAGAGTTCTCAAAATAAATGTATAATTTTAACTGTGTTTCGTACAAGTATAAACTAATGAATTTTTCAGTAAAAGCATTATTAAATATTAACTAAATATCGGCAAGGCTGATGAAAATTTCTCAAAATATATCATTGCAGCCACTTTTTAGTGCAAGAGTGCATTTAACAAAGCTATTTATCATAAACGATAAATACGAGTCTTTGCAAGTTTGCACGAAACCACCTCGTGCTTAGAATATGTTAACTTTCCTTTGCAAATCAATATTTTAAGCAAAAATTCTGATTTTAACAACAAAAAAAAAGGGCATAATGGAAGTTTTTTTCAAGTGCTTTGGTATTTTTACGAAGTTGTTACATCATGTCACGAAACCATAAACTATCCTCAAAATGCAGAGAGAAAAATTTGTACTTAAACTGCCTTAACTAGTTCTCCTCACATTCTGTCGTAAAAGTAATATCTCAAAAGTCGACGACAGTGCAAATACGTCCTGTCTTTTTCACGTGGTAGAAACTACGCGCCCGTGTTGTTCCTGGCCGGATGATATTAAAATGTCTCTTCGTACGGGGACGGAACGTGATATTTCACCATACGATTACTGTTTGGGAACGAATGTCGAGGTACAAGCTGGCNGGCCTCTTCGTACGGGGACGGAACGTGATATTTCACCATACGATTACTGTTTGGGAACGAATGTCGAGGTACTAGCTGGCCTGAAATATTCCTCTCCAAGATTTCATCCCATTCGGTGAACCGCAAAAACTCAACGATATCGGTCGCCTGCCAGGACGAACGTGTTGCGCTGAGAAGACGCACGATTCACTGCGAGACGCTGGTGGAAATCGGCGATGGCGGCGTTTTGTGCGGTACACGTGTTAATAACATACAAGCGCCCGTCTAAGTTTAATGAGGTTTCCCTTCCGTCGGTAGAATTTATGCTGTAGCTCATTCACTATTATGTAATTCAAACTTTTCTGAAGGCCTGCTGAAGTTCTACTTCCAGGATATTCCTCCGCCTCGTATAAACAAAGCTTAGAAAACTGAACAATAAGGCCAATGCACCGCAATCGTGCGCACTCAATGTAATAATATTTTGTATAAGAACTATTTCTTACTAGGAATTACCAATACTCCTATTTTGCCACCGTCTTTATTGATATTAGTTATAAATTAAAAAGTATTATCATTTATAGATAAAATTAAATGTAACAATTAAATTTAACAAAGCATAATGCACTTTACTGTTAACACAAGTATAATATGTTTGTGATAAATTCCATATTTAGGAATACAACCAAACACGTCATACATAGGTGTTTTTTTTTAAAGGTTTGATTCAAAAAGTGTGAAGAAACCGCCAATAGGCTATATAGCTTGTTCACAGTTACATGAGCACTTTTGAAACCAGCCTTTGAAAGATGTCACTGCCCTACCTTCAGGTATTTTAATGGATGCACTGACAGGCATGCGCCCAGTATAGTTGGTAACGGCGAAGAGAAAGTATCTCCTTGTTTTATCGCGGTTTCTTCACACTTTCTGTATCCAACCTTTGAAAATCTACCCATGCATGACGTGTTTGGTTTTTTCCTAATCATGTTATGTATCTGAAGCGTTTTACACTTGTGTTAGCATAAAATAACCTAAAATAACCTTTCTTTAGCCTTAAATTGTAATTTTATTTGTATTTTATTTATAATATTTTGTTTATAAATAACATGAATGAAAACAGGGAGAAAATAGGTGTGTTGTTAAAGGCCTAGTAATAAATAGATCTTGTGGAAAATATTATTGAGCGGAGTGGGCAAAAATGTGGTGCGTTGTCCGTTTGGTGTAACTTTTTAGACTCGATTGAGCTTTGTTTGCATGAGGCGGACGAATATCCTGAAAGTATAACTTTAGCAGGGCTTGGAAATAATCGTGAAAGGACTTTACAACATTTATGAGTAGTGAATTTAATTATTTTGGTTTCCGTTTTTAATGCATATGAGTGTAATAATTATAAAATTAGAGGGAAAAATACACGATGGGTGTACAAGTAGATCTTAGGCTGGGCTTTCAATAGTGCTCAGTTTACCGTTAATAGCCTATACCACCACGAGCTCAAACAGCCAAGACGTAGGACATCGGAATACCCAAGCCGTATACGTTTGTTCGTGTTGAAGCTAAAGGGTCGGTGTAACGTTTTTGCATGCACAATGAAACTTAATACTCTCATAAATAACACCAAATACACCGAGTAATTTAAAAATCGATATTTACACTATGTTCATAACATAAAAGTAAATGTCCTAATGAATATACATTAATTTCACCTTTCGGATTATGTGCTGCTTAGCTCTGCCTATTAGTACACGGTTAAATATCTCGTACCTTTGTTCAGAGCTCCAAAAACACGTTGGTCGTTAGGGTTCAAATTTTTATATAATGTATTACTCCATTATGTAAATTATACCAGTGTTAAAAGTTATTTATTTCTAGCCTCCAGCAAACCTCCCGTGGTGCAGTCAGTCTGGGAACGGGAGGTACTGGATTCGAATCCTAGCTAAGGCATAGGTGTTAGTTTAATTTAAGTAACAAGTTAGTTTGTAAACCGTCTCCTGATAAGTCTCCAGGCATAACACCGGGGGACGTTAGTAAGCTCTGCACAATCTAGCTTCCATAAATTCAGTATGGCTTCAATTATTGTACTAGAAGATTGGTTGTGATAGTTGGTTATCATATATATTTTCCTTGCAAGATGTTTAAAGTATATCACACAAAAGCCTTATTCGTAGCAAAGTACCCTTAGGGCTTTCCAGCTGGAAAAATGTGTAAGCAATGCACGAGCCGGATGATAACTATATGACGTGTTATATGATTTGCTCATTATTCTTCTACAAACAGATAATATTTTAAGACTCATCTGTGTACGTTGTTCAACTGTCAGTGTACTGTGTCCACGATTATCATACATAAACTTCAGTAAACACATAATTTTACTGGGATCGAAATACCCTGAATTTTTGGATACAGAAAATTAGCTATGAACTGACTGCAATTGCTATTTTGCCAAATGCGGACTGCTCGTAGTCAATGAGTTTGTTTGGCTGGTCATTTTAACTTTCCTGTAAAGATTTTAAAATATCTCTAAGCCATGCATTAGTGTTTTGTATTTTCTCCACTAGTATACCCGTAAGTATGAAATATGGTAGCAGCAACTTCAGTTTCATGAAGGGAAAGTTTCATTAACTGTTTTGTGAATGGTGCCAGTTACTCCCACGGCTGGAGTAAATCATCAGTAAACATGGTCGGAGCCGTCCTGCTAAGCTCAGCTGGCTGTTCGCTGGCTTATGAGGCAAGGAGTTCTAGGTTCGAGTCCCGGTTAATTATGCTGCAACGTTCGTCCGATTGGTCGCTAATGCATCACACGTTATGAGAAACTGTAATATAAAAGAGCCGATTCTATCATATAAGTTCTTAAATTAAATAAATTAAAGAGAAAACATATTATAAAAGTGGTTATGCGAGTTATGCTCGTGTACCGGTTGGGGGGAAGGGGTAGTATTTGATGGTGGGGATAATACAGTGATTTTTCAACCTCAAGCCCAGCGTTACTCAAAAATTTATGAGCACAGAATCGGTGTCAATTTGGTTCGGAAACTACTATAAGTCCCACTATAATCATAAGGTTCCTACGTTTTTAGTTTTTAAGTATAAATGTGTGACATAACCATAAAATGGATTTGTTTAACCAAATTGTCAATAACAGCTGTCTTAATAGAAGGGTTTATATATGGCTCCAAATTCCGCGATGTAAAAATTTGGCTCCAAGTGAGTTTTAAAAAAACTAATGGCAACTTTGAATTATTGCAAGAGCTTGTGCACTTCAGTAAAGTATTGCGTCGAACAGATATCGAGCTAATTCTTAAATTGGCGAAATCTTCCTTTAAGTGATCAGCAGTAATTCTAGAACACACACCGCTCTGGATACTTGACTGTTCCGCAGATGTTGCAAAGATTATATACACAGAGGCGACAAAAGTCATGGGATAGCAATATGCAAATACACAGATGGCAGTAGTATCGCGTACAAAATGTATCAATGTGCAGTGCATTGGTTGGGCTTTCATTTGTTATCAAGTGATTCATGTGAAAAGGTTTCTGACGTGATTATGGCCGTACTACGGGAATTAACAGACTTTGAACGCGGAATGGTAGTTGAAGCTAGACGCATGGGATGTTCAATTTCGGAAATTATTACGAAATTCAACATTCTGAGATCCACAGTATCAAGAGTGTGCCGAGAATACCTCCTTTCAAGCATAACCTCCCACCATGGACTAAGCAGTGGCCGACCGCCTGCACTTAATGACCGAGACCAACGACGTATACGCAGAATGGTCAGTGTTAACAGACAAGCAACACTGCGTGAAATAACCGCAGGAATCAATGTGAGACGTACGACGGACGTGTCCTTTAGGACTGTGCGGCGAACTTTGGCTGTACTGGGCTATGCCAGCAGAAGACCGACTCTAATGCCTTTACTAAAAGCATGACATCGCCTGCAGCGGCTCTCCTGGGCTCGTGACCATATCGGTTGGACCCTAGACGACTGGAAAACCGTGGCTTTGTCAGATGAGTCCCAATTTCAGTTGGTAAGAGCGGATGGTAGGGTTCGAGTGTGGCGCAGACCCCACGAATCCATGGACCCAAGTTGTCGACAAGGAACTGTGCAAGCTGGTGGTGGCTCCATAATGGTGTGGGCTGTTTTTACATGGAACGGACTGGGTCCTCTGGTTCAACTGAACCGATCATTGACTGGAAAGGGTTATGTTCAGCTACTTGGAAACCACTTGCAGCCATTCATGGACTTCATGTACCCAAACAACGATGGAATTTTTATGGATGACAATGCGCCATGTCACCGGGCCACAACTGTTCGCGATTGGTTTGAAGAACATTCTGGACAATTCCAGCGAATGATTTGGCCACCAAGATCGCCCGACATGAATCCCATCGAACATTTATGGGACATAATCGAGAAGTCAGTTCGTGTACAAACTCCTGCACCGGCAACACTTTCGCAATTATGGACGTCTATAGAGGCAGCATGGCTCAATATTTCTTCCGGGGACTTCCAACGACTTGTTGAGTCCATGCCACGTCGAGTTGCTGCACTTCGCCAGGCAAAAGGAGGTCCGACACGATATTAGGAGGTATCCCACGTCTTTTGTCGCCTCAGTGTATAGCCATGTACTTACAGCTTGTATATGTATGCAGGAATAATAATGTGTGCACGACTAAAAGTAAGACTTTTAAAAGAAAGGCACGCGTAGGTAAAGTTTGTGATTTATGACAGTGAAATGTTGCCCCAATAAAATTCAGTTACTGCTGACTCGGAAATAAGTTAAGTGCACTGACAGCCAGTGTCCAAACAGCAGAATTTACTATAAATCTACGAAAATGGCAATTAAATCAGCAAAATCTTTAATATGTTAAGCAATTAACCGTCTATGATCCTAGTTTTTTTGTAGATATACGACATTTTTAATAGTTTTATAGTAAGTTTCCCTTTTTTTAATTCAGTGTTGTAAAATACTGGAAACCACGTATCGTAAAAAAAAAAAAAAGTAATCTCAGCATTTGTGAATCTAGGAAAATGCACTGTAAATTCCTTGCGTATACCATACATTTCAGCGCGAATGTAATTAAAGTATACTGCATAGGAGATGGTAACGTATTTTCCATCACTTTAAATCTATGTCTTGCAAAAACGCAACAGTGGCCAAAGTAATGTCCTAATTTATCCGCTGTCCCATTTTTTTGGGCGAATAATTAGCCACATGGTTTAACCTATCCTGGCTGACAAAATAGTTCCATTACGTGCTGAACTAAAAGCACAGAAGTTTTAAATGAGGTAGAATGGAAATAAAGTATCTAAACTATGTGCATGTAACTTAGTGTCCGTGAAAACTTCACTGTTTTTTAAATTATGTTTAATGCTTTCAGCTGCCCGTTCTGAAAGCCATGGAGAATCCTGAAGACTACGACATCAACAAGGATGTAACAGAAGAGGACAAAAAGCTTGGTAATTATATGCTGCTACGACTTGTTAGAAGATAATTTCCGTGATATAAAAATACCGACATATGAAAAAAAAAATTCAGAAGGAATTTGTTTTGGAGTAATTTCTTGTGGTACGTTACACATTTACTAGATTAAGGATAATTCATACCCACCAATTATTTAATCTAACGGTCAGTTTAACTTTGACAAAACCCCAAGTGCATCAGTTACAAGCTAGCTTCAAGGACAATTGTTTCCAAGTAACTAAGCAATTTACCATCTTCGCCTGCATAAAACAGATATAGCATTTCACTACACAATAAAATACAACGCTACAACAGGTTTTGCTCTTTTTTATGTTATGTAAATTCAATTTGCAATTGTGTTCATTAGGATTCCGTCAATTCTGTTAAGCCGTCAAAAATATTCACAAGTGGTTTAGCAAGAAATTTCGTTTAAAAAAAGAAAGGTGGCTAGAATAAAGCATTAATACTGTTACAGATATTCAAATGTGTGTAAATAAGAGTCACATTAAGGGGGCCCACCTACCTGATGCTTTAACTGCGTTGCAAAGTGTTTGAAATCCCGGTCTTTTAAGAAACCAGTAAACGTTAGCCCAAAATGCTTATCTACGAAACTAAACACATCAGACTAGTCGCGTATGGCACTTTCAAGACATCGCGTACATTGAAAACATTATTTTAATCCCCTCTAGCATAGCTGAAAATTGCTTTGTTTTTTTTTTTAAGACTACGCTTCGCAAAATATATGAGCCGGATACACACGAAACTTAGTGTCACGTCCAGTAAAATTACCCGCTTAAAGTTGTGTCGTTTCAGCGATACGACGGGGAACAAACACTGCCAGTGAGTTCACATCTTTGCGCGCAGAGACTACACAGCTTTGCATGCGCCGGCCGTCGTGAACCGTAGCGCTTCATCGACTTTTTGCCTCGCACACAAAACATACTCCTCTAAAGGCGGCAGTCTTAACGACAACCTAGGAGTAAAATATTAAAACAGATTTCGGAGGAGGGTGCTGGAAGCACCTTAGAACCACGTACAACACGAGTCTAATCCCAGCCTGACCTTGAGCGTAAGTTAAGGAAGTGCAGCAACAGTTATAGTGTGCGTGCTCCAGTCCCCAGCGTTAGCCATTACTGGAGTAGCGATGTTGTATGGAATATTTATATTCCTTTTGACTATGCAGGTTATACGCTATTTTTCCCATATCGACAATATTTGGACTAAACTTAGTCCACGTTTTGGAGCAACACACCTACGGGCCCCGCATGACGGACCCACAGTGGACAGTTATGTTATTGGGATCGCACCCACTTGGTCGCCCGATACACCTGCCCCACTGAGCATAATCTCATTACTAGAATCTAGTTCCATATCTAACATCTCCGTGCTTTTTCTTTTTCAGTTTAGTCTTTTGCCAGTTGCCACCTTTTTATTTATTTTATGAGGGGGGGGGGGTCACAGAGGGTAACGATATAATGCAAGATTGAAACACTTCAGCTGGTATAAAATGTTTTATCGAACGGGTTCAGAATGTTGTAAATAAAGTCACGAACCCTGTGGATTTCATTTTACGCAACTCCCGCTGTGAGAGGACCTTGCAGCGAGTTGACGGGGACGGTGTGTGGTTTTGCAGACCCCAGTTTGTGCCGCGACGTGTGCTGGGACCTGAACCTGCGAGGCGCCGTGGGGGAGACGGTCCTGCACCTCTGCCTGCTCAACGCCACCTCCATCCACGCAGACATCGCCAAGCGACTGCTGCGCTTCTACCCCAAGCTCATCAACGACATCTACATGTCCGACGAATACTACGGTAAGCCTCGCCGCCATCGTACTACCTGAAGTAGGCGCGGGGATGATCACACGACGCCACGCTTCCACCCGAATGCAGGGGGTCGTGGAGACGGCGACGGAAGGAGCTGGCGAGCCAGGGGCCTCCTAAAAGCCGGGAGAACGAGGGTCATCTGGAGTCTGAGATACGACGGAATGCAGATGCGATGGCAAAAGAGAAGACCCCCGAGAAAACCCACACAAGCCACGTTTCTCGCGTGCAACATTCTGGGAGCGTTCCCGCCCCCGGAGTCGAGCTCGGATCGCTCGAAAATGTTCATTTGGATTTAGGTCCGGGAACTGTGCGAGCCACGTGGCGAATATCTTCGCTGTGCGACAGCTCAGCGACAGCCACCGTGCAATGAGGTTGTAGCGTTGTCGTCCATAAATTGGAACTCGGGGACCCACCGCACCCTTTCAAAGACGCGAGCGAGGAAGGAGACCTTCGGTACAATAGCGGCCCCCTGTGACTGAGCCTTCTTGGAAGATGCGGAGCTCTGTAAGGCCACCAAGCATTATACCTACCTAAAGGAAAATTCCGCCCCCTGCAAACCGGCGTATTCAAACAATATTGGAGGGGTGTAAGCACGTAGGGTATTCTCCCGAAATATGTAAAATTAACATTGTCGTAGGCCGATTCACTTTATTAATGACTGTGTCAAGTGAAACTTTGAAGTTATTTGAACAGTATATAATTTACAAATTTGCTAATTCTTACACCGACATGCATTAAAAACCCCGAAAGAAAAAAAAAGTAATTTGAGTATTCACAAATGTTTTCGTAGAAATTTTAATTGGACATTAAAATATGAAACTTAACCTCCGTCGTTACCTCCTTTACAGGGCACGTGCCACTTGGTGTTCCCATTAAGATGTATGAAGGTTGGGGCAGAAACATTTTCCAAAGAGTGATTTCAGAAGTGCTCCAATAACCACAAACAGCCTCAAACCTCCAGACAGCTGTTTCTGTTGTCCGAAATACCACCCGAGCTTGTACTGCGACGACACGATGCTGCATGGCATCCCGAACTCCTCTGTTTCATTAGCCACACCTCTGTCTCCGTCTAACTACCCAACGATTCGATCTCGATTAGAGTCATCCAGATGTTTCCTACGGAACCATCTGTTGCAGTACATTCTCAGTGCTACTGCGTGCAGAATGAACCAGTAAACCACAGTGTTGCCCTAGGGATACCGAATGCATCCCGACCACTCACAAGCGAGCAGCAAGGGACCCATTACACACGCCCTGTGGCGTCACCTGCCTAGTTACGTTCTAGTAGTGGAGATGTAAACTAACAAGCAACTGGGTACAGCACTCTGCTAACGCCAGCTTACCTTGCAACAGTTCAGCACACACGCCACTGGTCTGTTGGCCATATCAAACATCAGGACAGCAATTCGCCATCGTTCAACCCGATGTGCACTGTGCGATAGCTTCCACTGAGCGAGCACCGCTCTCGTGCTTTATACCCTGCCGTACCGGATCGTAGTTTATCTCCTGATTGGCCTTCCGGTAGGCTGTGCTCGTTTGTTCAGCTGTTATATTGTTTTCAACTTCGTCCTTAATTTTTTGCGGGCAAGTTCATAAAATTTCGTAAGAAAATCACTTTCTGGCACTCGGCGATAGAAATTATCGTAAAGTCTCACTGGCACAGAAAATGACTTCCAGAACGCGTGTAACATAATTTTATAACTGAATAATAAACTGTTAAGAGTGTTGGTGTTAGGCAATCCTACACTCGATTCTGCTCTGAAAGCATTCTCTTGGCATTCCCCTGGGATCCGTGGTGATGATGTGGTCACACCATACGCATTCCACTGTCGTTGGCTTTTGTCATTGTGCTCCCATTTCACCCACCCTTTGTTTTTCGTCACTGTTCCATCTTTACTGTACTTCGCACTCCCCTCTCCTCCACAGTTCTAAAGACCTCTGCTCTTAAGCTCCCCTCCACTATGTCGTTACTCCTGGTGGATCCAACTTCATCGCGTCTACGCCTGCAGTGACACGCATCCAGCACACACGAAAACAGTATCACATAAGCATTTCAGACAACCTTGTTTTACTCGCACCAGTTTCCGGTTACAAAATGCCATCATGCTCGCCGGCTAATAACGAGTTCATTATTCCTTGCCTCAAGTCAGGTAATAATTGAAATAATTTTGTATGATTTTATTAAGATAAAACGGATCTGTCACAGATGATCTAGGTTACTAGACAGAAGGCGAGTGTTCTGTGGAAGTAAAGAGCATGATAGTATTTCTTATCGTCATTAATTGGTATGGATTAACATCTCGTCGAAAGTCAGGTCATTAGAGAAGGTAAAAATCTCTCGTACAATCAAGAGCGGGTAAGGAAGCCAACATAACCTGGGGTGATTTCGAAGAACCATGTAAAACCAAAATGAATACTTCCAGTTGGGAATCTAGCATTATACCTCCCGAATGCGAGGCCACTATGTTACTCCTGCACTACCTCATTCGGCGGAAGTGAAAAAAAAAAACATATTACTGCCGAAAAAAAGTTGATCATTTTAACAAGCAAGCATTTCAACATTCACGCACGGAAAACTTAAACTTCACTTTTACGGTGTACGCTGCTTTACAGAAGTGAAAACTCGACAGTGGGAAAGCAAGAGAAGATTCGTTTCGAAAAAAGGAATGACAGAAAATTACAAGAAAATATTGGTGTGTGACAGAACAGATTTAGAAGTTTTATGGGAAGAGGGCGAGGAAGGAAAGTCTCAAAGAAATTTAAAACAGGAAAATTAATTTCGTGTTTTACATATTATAAGACGTTCAATTCTAAGAAACATGCCTGAAGGTAGGGAGTTAGAGAACAAATTTGGAATAACATACTGGGAAGACATCTAGATAAGGATGAGACGGGAAAATTCACTTAACAAGGAAAACAGAGTAGAAGTCGGATGAAAAGTTAGCAATAAGTAATTAATCTAATAATTTATTAGCGCCTCCATGCCAACTTTACAAAATGGTATGTGTTCAACATTTTTCAGACTTTCGTAAATCTTTTTAGTAACATAATTCATAGAAATACTCTTTCAGACACTTTAGATATTAACCGTCATAGCACAGTCGTGTTACCTACTCCAAAGGAGTCGGTAAACTCCAGAATATCTTCCCTTGCCATGAATCTGTTCACGAGGCTCAGTTTGGCGTATGAATTTTATAGGCAATGCAGGAATTTGCTGTCTTTGTCGAGGTCTCGTCCTAGGAGAGAGATTACGAAGTATGCATTATTTTGCGAGTTATTTTAGTTCGTCATGTATTTGGGAAACGCGTCCACAAGTAGAGTACTTAAGACATCAGGATGATTGCGCGGGAAAGCGATAGTTTTTATGACGGTAGAACAGCAAGAGGGCTTCAGAAAAGTGTCGTAAAACTTAATTGCTATATGTTTCGCGGATAGGTGCGTTCTCGGCGAAAAATATTGCTCGCGGCAGTTCGATGTTTTGCGTGTGTCGGAATGTCGGAACCACGCTTCTGCAGCCTTGAAGTTGCAAAATACGCCCAGTTAGGCGACGTCATCGATAATGACAATATTTCACCGTTTCTGGACGAGTCCCGTTCTGTAATACGTCGTTGAGTGAAGGTTCCCCGCCGGACTCGGTAAAATGACGTGTTTTTTTCCCAAAGCGGCGGTGGGTGAAAAACGCGACCTCTTCTATTCCCATAGTCACCTTCCCCCCACCACTACCCTGTTTTCGTTGCTCTTTGCAAACCCCCGTCAACCACACTGCGTTGTGCCATAGGCACAACTTCGTGTTCACGATCGCATTCAGGAGGACGCGGGTTCGATTCCCGGTCCGACAATCCTAATGTTGGTGTTCCACGTTTTCCCGAAATCACTCCAGGCGAACGCCGGGGTGGGTCCTTAACAAAGGCCATGGCCGATTCCTTCTCAGTTCTTCCTCAACCCCTATTACCTGAGAAACTTGCTTCATCTCTAATGACCTCGCTGTCGACGAGATGTTAAGCCCAACTACCTACCTACCTTGTTCACAATAAAAAAAAAGGTGTAGGGGGCGTTAGTCTCAAATGTCCAACCACACCCACATTCGCGCTAATCGTATCACGCACGCTATCTCTATTAATGCATGCTGCATGTTTGTGCGTGAATTTATGCACGAATGTATCACTGATTTCCGCGTATGCCGAAGATGAAAACAACACGAGCTGCTGCAAATATCTAAGAGAACACAGTAATGACATTTCGCTCGCAAAGGCGATGTGAAATATAAAATTGTCCTAAAAGCTGAACATCTTAAATGAAATATTCAAATGTTCTACAAAAAAAATTTGAATACAACATTTTAAAACGTTACATTTGAAAAAGACTGAAGTAATAAGTTTACCTAAGTTGTAGATATTACAAAGTGAATTAGTAGCTGACATCACGGAAGGTGGAACGGGTGGGGGTAAGGGCCCTGCTAGCTGATGCGTGGAGGGGTGACCACCCCCTTGCCCCACCCCTACTCGGCGCCACAGGATGCTGCCATTAGCGAGTGGGATGTTCGGTGTTCGGTGCCGAATACTGTCGTGCAGGACAGCCCTCGAGGACCTCTCACACAAGGAGATAACGAGCCGTCGACGGCAGTTAGCGGCTGCTGGAGATCACACTGTGGCTCCCTCGTGTCCCTAGCTACCCCTTCTACACCCCCCCCCTCCTCCTCATCCTCGGGGAAAGCAGTCTAGCGTGTAAAGTTGCAAGGTGGAGTGGATAGGTTTGAGTGGCTCTTGACAACGAGGTCCTGAGAGCCGATGAGGGCGAATCGAGGTGGAAACTGAGCTACGCTGGAATGCAAGGGCGGGATGCCCCCGAGAAGAACCGCCCGAAACAGCGGCATCACCCGGCACGATATCCGTTTGCGAAAGCCGGCAGTGGCCTCGCCGGGAGTCGAACACAGTTGGCCTTGGTGGGAGGCGAGCGCTCTGGCTCAGTCAGCCTGGAAAGTTGTACATGATTTTTTCTCCCCTTGCTAGGTTAGGCGATTCACGGTAAAGTGAGCACTTTTGAAAGCCCTCTCATTTGGAATAAAAGTTTAGAAATAGATTTTTTATTGTAGCCTTAGACTTCCGAGTGCGGTGGAATATACAAACTGTATTTATTACTTACATGGTAATATTTACTTTGAAAGGTGGTTAAAGGATTTAAAAAATTTCTGAAATTTAAAAGTAACTGGAGACTCAAAAGTGCTCACTTTACCGTTAACAGCCTGTAGTAAATAAAAACCGCGTTCATTTTCAACACCTAGATGCAATTGTGAAATCAGTGTTTTCCTCCGACAGCTCAATCAACTGAACTTTAAATCATCTACAGTGCTCTAGGGTGGAAGAAATAGCACGAGAAAATGTTATAGGTGAACAGAATAACTTCGCTACCTGGCATTAAATGTACCGTATGGTATACATGATTCCTAAACACAAATTACGTCAAATATTTTAAATGTTATATGTCGCCAAATTTAACGAGTAGAAGTTATTTGCAAAAAATACAAATTTCCCATTTTTATTTTCAGGCCTCCTTAAACAGCAACATAGCAACAAACATCAAGGTCAAATACAGTACCCAAATATTCGATATCATTCCATCGAGAAACAAATCAGGCGTTAAAATTAAATAACCTTGGATGCCGCCGAACCCCTTCTTGATTGGAGCCCTGCCTTGTCTTGCGTAGAATATATTTCTTGTCGTGGCGATACCAGGGTGAGGGAATGATAAATGAATTAAAATTATGCGTAATTTTTGTAAGTTGGTAAGTTAAGTGCCATCTAAACAACGAATGAGGGCATCAAAACGCGCATACATAAAAAAAAAGAGAGAAATGAGAAGCAATTTTAATTTACTTGGATTCAGATTATTACTAAAATTAAGAATTGCACGATAGGAATAAAGCGAATTATTTAATATAGAACTCGAAATTATATTGAAACTAAACTGCTGTACACACAATCCTTCGCAAACGTTCACAAACACGCATAATTATACAATAGTGATGAGTTGTGATTTATTTGCTGCGAAGCTATGGACTCTTGACAAATAGCCAGGGATTGCATGTTTTAGGCCACAATTGAGTGTTAGTTACGTTGGTCCCGACCTTAATTTCTGGCCGGGATTCCAGGTGCATTATTACAGCAGGATAATGCCCAACCGCACACAGCGTGGATCACCCAGGACAGTATTTGTCATGCCCAAACACTACCATGGCTTACTGCATTCCTGTGTGGTCTTTATAGTGTCGTTTAAAGTTACTTTCGATATATCTATGCAGACTGTCCTATTTCGTTCTTTCGTTCTTTGGAATACCCGTTCTGGTGTTTGCTTCTTGTTTACTTTGTGATCTCTTATTTAACTCATAATTGGAATGGTACTTAAACACAGCTAATCTTTTATATTTTATTATTATTTACCTGCGGCAGATAATTAAAATAATTTATAGTACATGCCCGAAACAGCAAAACGATAACAGGTTTAGATGAGGTAATTTTAATAACATACAGGTTGAGGTTGCTACTTTGAGAAAATCTGATTTNAACAGCTAATCTTTTATATTTTATTATTATTTACCTGCGGCAGATAATTAAAATAATTTATAGTACATGCCCGAAACACCAAAACGATAACAGGTTTAGATGAGGTAATTTTAATAACATACAGGTTGAGGTTGCTACTTTGAGAAAATCTGATTTGTTAGCTACAGTTTCAAATACCTCCGTCTAGTTTATCCATATGTATTAATTTATATTGATACTTATTATTTTGTGAATGTTTATACACCAGACGCCCCTGATTTATGCCATCAAGCTAGTCTAACAACGGTTTTCATAATTAATTGATCCTAAACTAGTAATTAAAATCTTCACACACTGCGATTCCTTGCCCTTAATTATAACCCAGAATCATCCCTCCCTCATTTTTTTTGCCAACTCGTGCGATAACGTTCCAACTGATTGCGCTGTACAGAAATTGGCAGTCTACCGACGCGACGTAGCGATTTCTTTGAGTTAACAAGTGCTATATTTTTACTGTCGAACCTCTGATTCAGAAGACGTGGCTGTGGGTACACGCCTCAACTCAAAACTATTAATTTAAAAAAATCGAGAAATATTTATTTTTATTTGATTTTAATAATCCGCTAGGTTTTACTCACATTTTTAATACGTACGCATATGGCATTGCATTTTCATTTGTCGTTTGTTTTTCAGTCCACTAGGTTTTACTCATAGTTTTAATACGTACGCATATGCCATTGCATTTTCATTTGTCGTTTGTTTTTCAGTCCTAGTGATTATTTACTTGTTACCGTCACGATTGAGGACGGCATCTCCAGTGAGAAACGGTCTCGTTTTTCTGTGTGTCTTCGAGTTCCGTTCGCAAACAAGACACAGCATACTTGACACCGTGCGTCGGTGTCCACTCCAAGGTGGGAACTCCACCCACCTAGTCAACAGGTCTCCGAGATACGACCCGTGAGCTGGCCGTCGTCGTGCGGGGATTGTGATACGTGGTAAAACTCGAGAACGAAACAGCGGTGGAGCACATTGGAATTGGGGGAGGGGGGGTGAAGAGGTCACCGACAACGCCCACCATCTTTCCAACACAAAGTATGGCAGGTTCTGATCAGATCGCCGTGTTAATGTAACTAGCTGTTCAACGGACAGCAGGGCATCGGTGTATTCCGCCTCGTGTGTGGCCTTTGAGAAACATTTTCCATCAGAACTCTGAGAAACTTTATATATTTATATATATATATATTACGTATATGCATATACACCTCACAAAACGTTTGGAATATACATACAGAATGCACAAACGTATGGAGTATACGTAACGTAATCACAGCATTCAGACGTTACAACGGTACCAATACAAAATGTGAAAATCAAAGTGTTTCTAACAAAAAAAAACATTTTGCCAATATCAAAGACAAATAGACGCGAGATAACAACAAAATTAACTTGATGGTGTGACTAGGGTGGGATTCTCTCTCCTCACTGCGGCATAGTAACTTACATGGCCTCTATGTGCATTGTACAGCCGCCAACACGCCGCGGCATGCTTGTAATCCGTGCATTTATGTCATCTTCCTGACAAAGGTCCCGTTCCATCTGGGCAGCCCTAGCGAGATCTGGAAGTGTTTATGGAGGTTGTGGATGATTGCAAACTTCTGTTTTCAGCTCGTCACAGGAGTGTTCAATGCGTTGGTGGGCTCTCTGTTGATCACGAATGAACTACTTAACTCCTAGCACCCAATATTCGGTATCTCGCAATATTCCAAACTTTTCGTGAGGTTTTTAGGTACACGCACTGCCGTTGCTTCAGTAAACAGCACAATGAATAATGAATCTGGGACTGTGGCGGAACGTGAGTAAAAATGGAAAGCTACCGATTTAATTAAAAAAATGTATGACTATTTGCCACGGTACTTAAGTTCCGGCCAACTAGAGAGTTCAATGTAAACAGTTCGTAGTTCCACTCGACTACGCCACTTGCTATCAGCAGGCACAGAGCAGAGCAGAGCTGCAGACTATTTACACCAGTTTCTTCGCTCCGATCAATTAAGGTAACGAGCAGCGGAACTGATGACGGGAAAAAAGAATCTGAGTTCTCTGGGGAAATTTAGCCTGCTCCAATTTTCCCAATTCACAATTTTCTTTATGGAACCCAGTATTTTTTTTAATTCCCTCTTCGCGCCAACAGTTACCAAAGCAAACACTTTCTCTGAAAAGTTTTGGCGATATCGTTTACAAATACAATATTTAATTTTTCTGCGAATCAGAAATTTCTCGTGCTTCAAGTAATCTCTTGAAATCAAAAAATATTCAGAGTTAAAAATTTTCATTCTTTTTTCTTTGTAAACCCTGGAAACAGCTTTCTGAATATTATTCTCGTCCCCGAAGGGAAATCGCTTGGATTATTTACAATAAAACCTGTCCCAACGTGAACACATTGAATTAAAGAAGATTAGAATATCTTAAGGTTCTCCATTAGATATCTCTAAGTTATTAATAAGCACAAATAAGTATGGAGGAAACGCCATAATGACTTAAAACTGGACAAATTTGTTGTGGAGTCGAATTTACTTTCCGCGCTGCTCTCGCGATGATTAAGCTGAGGTGTATAAATAAACAAGAGAGTCTGAAGAGTCCCGAGTGGCAATACGAACTGTGCTTGTTGACACGGATTAGAGGATGCTTATCCGAACCAACAGTCGCGTAGAGTGTGTGTGTACAAAGTGGTTGCCACAAGAGCAAAGCTGTGGTCCTTTGTCGACTGTAGTAATTACATCTATGAACATTGTCCCCGCGTTAGGGAGGAAACAATGCGATCGATACAGAACGCTACGTTCAAGTAGAACGCTGACTGCAGGCGCTGCTACCCGTGCTTAAATCGAAAGAACAGTAACTACATCAAAAAACAACAAAAGAATGATACCCTTATAAACAATGGCATTTCTCGCAATTACGGATGAAAATAACAATAGCCTAATAATTCGCAAGGCATAGTTGCATTGTAGGTTTGCGGACTTAATAAATGTTCTTCTGCACAAGTTTGTTTACGACATGGAACTACCTACCCTCCGTCGTTGCCAGCTTTACTGCGCGCATGGCAACCAGTATACCCTTGAAAATATGTGTACGTAGCGACAATTACATTTTTCATAAGGTGATTTATAAAGTGCTCAATTAACCATGAACGGCATATGGCTGTGAATTTTGAAACCATCTTGAATAGTATCGATTTACTTATAAATTATGTGAAGTGATACTTCTGCACCTCTCTCAATTATTGTGGCTTGAGACTTTCCTGCACGAAACTAAAAAAACGCCGGGACAGGAGATTGCTGTAATTTTCTTAAGTTTTGATATCGAAATTGCACTACCTACAATACCAACAAAAATAATATCAGAAATAAATCAATGAATAATAACGGCAATCATATTTATTATTGTATTAATTTTAGGATTATATCACGAATGAAATCAAGGAGCCCTAAATTTATCTAATTGGGACTATAGTTAATAATAACATTTGTTTTCCATTCAAAAAGTATTGATAGTAAATCATTCTCAAATAAGAAGCAATAATGCAATTAGTTTCGACCTAAAGGATGATAATATAATTATCCTTATTTATTTAATTGAAACCAAATAGAGGTATATCACTGTTAATGATAAAATTGAAATTAATATTCCAATTAAGGAAATATGGATAATCAAATAATAGCTGCTAACTAATTATTATAACGGTTAAGCTCCGTTTATATTTCTATTTATATTGTTTAAATAGAACATTACATTTTCATTGTAAAATTAAATTATATTTTATAAATATTTACAAGATAATTTACCTTCCCTAATAACTTCAAAATTTTACTCTGCGTAAGCTATGAAAATAAATAAATATTAAAATAATAAACCAAAAATAAATTAAAATAAAAAATATATTTAAAAATGTATTTTGAATTATTTGATTTATAATTGTGAAAAATTACTAAAAAATTAATATAAACCCTGACTATTAACATTTCTAATCAACCAAAATCACTAGATGTGGTGTTCTGGAAGGTAATTAATTATAAGTAGTGATGTTTTCTTGTGGGCGAGGCACCGAGATTGCTGGAGTGTGGTTGTTGCTTTGGGCAGGAGAGAGCGTCCTGCACGTGGCCATAGTGAACGAGGACCCCTCCATGGTGAAGTTCCTGCTGGACAGCGGCGCCGACTACCACGAGCGCTGCTTCGGCAACTTCATGTCGCCCGAGGACCAGAAGGCGTCCAGGACGGACTCCCAGGACCACGAGTGGGTGAACGTCCACCCTGTCACCAACTACGAGGGGTGCGTCACTCCGCTTCGTCCCTTCGACATCGCCGCTCGCCAACTGTCGTGCAAGGACGAGATATTCAGGCGGCTCTCCGGTGAGGGTTAGAATGGAGCAGCAAGGGCGGGGGAAACCGGGAGATCCCCGAGAAAACCCACCGACTAGCGGCATCGTACGGCACGATTCCCACTTGCAAAAACCCGAGAGTGGCCCGGCCCGGGGATTGAACCCGGTTCGCCTAGGTGGGAGGTGAGCAGGCTAACCGCTCAACCACCACGGCCCCATCAAACTCCGTGTTTCAATATTGAACTGCTTTGCGGCCGACACTACTATCATAAACCGAAGTGGATTGGATTTGAGGTTAGAACACTGTTTAGTAAACAAGTGCTCTGAGCTGTTTGTATGCTTTCTCTAACCAATTTTAATGGAATGAGAATAAATTCAAATTGGTGAAAGTATTTTATTTATAAAAAAAGTGTTAGTATTTTGAAAATTTTAATGCGAATAAACACATTCATCACTGTCGGCCATGTAACTTTGACAATTGTGTTGGTTTGTGGTGGGTAAATTTTGGGTACATATGCAGAAGACGAAGAATCGGTGTACCTCATCCCCAGTCTATGAGGAAACTGAGAACAAGAGATTTGTCGGAACCAAGTAGCAAACGGGAACTGAGTCACAACTCGATGGTATAATGAGAGAACCTTATAAAATTCATCTGTTTGCCGAAATTGACCGAAGTAGATTCTACGGTACAGCGAACGTTATAACGCACAGTAAACNTATAAAATTCATCTGTTTGCCGAAATTGACCGAAGTAGATTCTACGGTACAGCGAACGTTATAACGCACAGTAAACTTACTAATATTTACTACGTTATGTTGGCATTCAAAGATGTTGACTTCGCCAGCCTGTTCCATATGTATAGTTTTTAATTCTGGCCTATGAGTTCTGGGCACAATAATTGATNGATGTTGACTTCGCCAGCCTGTTCCATATGTATAGTTTTTAATTCTGGCCTATGAGTTCTGGGCACAATAATTGATTGCGTCGATTGTCCTCGGTTATTTCATACCGCAAATGCATCGGAAAGAACAAGAGTCATAATCATGTAGATGAAAAAGCTATTTTAAGAACAGATTCAAGCAAATATNCAAATGCATCGGAAAGAACAAGAGTCATAATCATGTAGATGAAAAAGCTATTTTAAGAACAGATTCAAGCAAATATTCACTTCAATGCACGTGGTATGAAGTAACGCTAATGAAGGCCACGTAAGCAAAGGATAATGTGCTACCGCCATCAAAATGAAGCAGGTCGCGGTGGCTAAGCGGTTATATTGCTCGCCTTCAACCAAAGCGCACCGGGTTCAATCCCCGTCCGGGTCACTCCGGATTTTTGCAAGTGGGAATCGTGCCGGACGATGCCGTTGGTCGTCGTTTTCCCCGCCCTTGCATTCCAGCGCTGTTCCATTCTCACCTCATTTCACCCGCATCGGCTCTCAGTTCGTCGTCGTTACGAGCCGCCCGAATATCTCAACTCAACAATCAAAATGAAAATATATTTAACAAAGCAAATGGCTCTACAATATCGAAAGAGGAAAAAATTAATGATATTTTATTGTNCAAAATGAAAATATATTTAACAAAGCAAATGGCTCTACAATATCGAAAGAGGAAAAAATTAATGATATTTTATTGCATATTTTTGCAATGCGCAGGTAGTAAATATTCTGTTGTAAATATGTAACGATTTTTTTTAATGTCGATGTTGTAAGACCTTAGAACTTGGACGTTTGGTGTCTTCGGTAAGGATTCTTTTTCCCTATTGGAGTTGACAGGGCCTGTTCAGGACTATCCTGTTCCTGAGACTTTGTTTTCAGGGCAGCAGCCACTTTCGAAATATACTGTTTTCATTGTCCACATTCTCCCTTCGACATCACCTCTCGTAAACCGATCTACAGGGGAAAAAAAACCCACTACCGAAATATGTTCAGGACAGTCCTGTTGTTAGTTTACTGCCATGCGCTTTTGTCCGGTTGCTCCACCTGTCAGCTACTGCGATGTTTAATGCAACTGCAAGTTGTGAATAACGAGCAGAGCGTACTCTATTCATGGTTACTTCCAGCTTTCCTGAAGTCCCGCCAAAGTTCTACTTCCTGGATATTCCTCCGCCTCATGCGAACAAAGCTTGAGAAATTACACCAGCGGGCCAACGCACCACATCCGTGCTCACTCAGTGTAATAATATTTTGCATGAGAACTATTTCTTACTAGGCATTACCGACACATCTCCCTGTCTTTATTCATATGAGTTATAAATGAAAGCTTATATTTTATAGATAAAATCTAGGTAAAAGTNAGTTCTCTGGGGAAATTTAGCCTGCTCCAATTTTCCCAATTCACAATTTTCTTTATGGAACCCAGTATTTTTTTTTATTCCCTCTTCGCGCCAACAGTTACCAAAGCAAACACTTTCTCTGAAAAATTTTGGCGATATCGTTTACAAATACAATATTTAATTTTTCTGCGAATCAGAAATTTCTCGTGCTTCAAGTAATCTCTTGAAATCAAAAAATATTCAGAGTTAAAAATTTTCATTCTTTTTTCTTTGTTAACCCTGGAAACAGCTTTCTGAATATTATTCTCGTCCCCGAAGGGAAATCGCTTGGATTATTTACAATAAAACCTGNAACCCTGGAAACAGCTTTCTGAATATTATTCTCGTCCCCGAAGGGAAATCGCTTGGATTATTTACAATAAAACCTGTCCCAACGTGAACACATTGAATTAAAGAAGATTAGAATATCTTAAGGTTCTCCATTAGATATCTCTAAGTTATTAATAAGCACAAATAAGTATGGAGGAAACGCCATAATGACTTAAAACTGGACAAATTTGTTGTGGAGTCGAATTTACTTTCCGCGCTGCTCTCGCGATGATTAAGCTGAGGTGTATAAATAAACAAGAGAGTCTGAAGAGTCCCGAGTGGCAATACGAACTGTGCTTGTTGACACGGATTAGAGGATGCTTATCCGAACCAACAGTCGCGTAGAGTGTGTGTGTACAAAGTGGTTGCCACAAGAGCAAAGCTGTGGTCCTTTGTCGACTGTAGTAATTACATCTATGAACATTGTCCCCGCGTTAGGGAGGGNCCACAAGAGCAAAGCTGTGGTCCTTTGTCGACTGTAGTAATTACATCTATGAACATTGTCCCCGCGTTAGGGAGGGAACAATGCGATCGATACAGAACGCTACGTTCAAGCAGAACGCTGACTGCAGGCGCTGCTACCCGTGCTAAATCGAAAGAACAGTAACTACATCAAAAAAACAACAAAAGAATGATACCCTTAAAAAACAATGGCATTTCTCGCAATTACGGATGAAAATAACAATAGCCTAATAATTCGCAAGGCATAGTTGCATTGTAGGTTTGCGAACTTAATAAATGTTCTTCTGCACAAGTTTGTTTACGACATGGAACTACCTACCCTCCGTCGTTGCCAGCTTGACTGCGCGCATGGCAACCAGCTTACCCTTGAAAATATGTGTACGTAGCGACAATTACACTTTTCATAAGGTGATTTATAAAGTGCTCAATTAACCATGAACGGCATATGGCTGTGAATTTTGAAACCATCTTGAACAGTATCGATTTACTTATAAATTATGTGAAGTGATACTTCTGCACCTCTCTCAATTATTGTGGCTTGAGACTTTCCTGCACGAAACTAAAAAAAAACGCCGGGACAGGAGATTGCTGTAATTTTCTTAAGTTTTGATATCGAAATTGCACTACCTACAATTCCAACAAAAATAATATCAGAAATAAATCAATGAATAATAACGGCAATCATATTTATTATTGTATTAATTTTAGGATTATATCACGAATGAAATCAAGGAGCCCTAAATTTATCTAATTGGGACTATAGTTAATAATAACATTTGTTTTCCATTCAAAAAGTATTGATAGTAAATCATTCTCAAATAAGAAGCAATAATGCAATTAGTTTCGACCTAAAGGATGATAATATAATTATCCTTATTTATTTAATTGAAACCAAATAGAGGTATATCACTGTTAATGATAAAATTGAAATTAATATTCCAATTAAGGAAATATGGATAATCAAATAATAGCTGCTAACTAATTATTATAACGGTTAAGCTCCGTTTATATTTCTATTTATATTGTTTAAATAGAACATTACATTTTCATTGTAAAATTAAATTATATTTTATAAATATTTACAAGATAATTTACCTTCCCTAATAACCTCAAAATTTTACTCTGCGTAAGCTATGAAAATAAATAATTATTAAAATAATAAACCAAAAATAAATTAAAATAAAAAATATATTTAAAAATGTATTTTGAATTATATGATTTATAATTGTGAAAAATTACTAAAAAATTAATATAAACCCTGACTATTAACATTTCTAATCAACCAAAATCACTAGATGTGGTGTTCTGGAAGGTAATTAATTATAAGTAGTGATGTTTTCTTGTGGGCGAGGCGCCGAGATTGCTGGAGTGTGGTTGTTGCTTTGGGCAGGAGAGAGCGTCCTGCACGTGGCCATAGTGAACGAGGACCCCTCCATGGTGAAGTTCCTGCTGGACAGCGGCGCCGACTACCACGAGCGCTGCTTCGGCAACTTCATGTCGCCCGAGGACCAGAAGGCGTCCAGGACGGACTCCCAGGACCACGAGTGGGTGAACGTCCACCCTGTCACCAACTACGAGGGGTGCGTCACTCCGCTTCGTCCCTTCGACATCGCCGCTCGCCAACTGTCGTGCAAGGACGAGATATTCAGGCGGCTCTCCGGTGAGGGTTAGAATGGAGCAGCAAGGGCGGGGGAAACCGGGAGATCCCCGAGAAAACCCACCGACTAGCGGCATCGTACGGCACGATTCCCACTTGCAAAAACCCGAGAGTGGCCCGGCCCGGGGATTGAACCCGGTTCGCCTAGGTGGGAGGTGAGCAGGCTAACCGCTCAACCACCACGGCCCCATCAAACTCCGTGTTTCAATATTGAACTGCTTTGCGGCCGACACTACTATCATAAACCGAAGTGGATTGGATTTGAGGTTAGAACACTGTTTAGTAAACAAGTGCTCTGAGCTGTTTGTATGCTTTCTCTAACCAATTTTAATGGAATGAGAATAAATTCAAATTGGTGAAAGTATTTTATTTATAAAAAAAGTGTTAGTATTTTGAAAATTTTAATGCGAATAAACACATTCATCACTGTCGGCCATGTAACTTTGACAATTGTGTTGGTTTGTGGTGGGTAAATTTTGGGTACATATGCAGAAGACGAAGAATCGGTGTACCTCATCCCCAGTCTATGAGGAAACTGAGAACAAGAGATTTGTCGGAACCAAGTAGCAAACGGGAACAGAGTCACAACTCGATGGTATAATGAGAGAACCATATAAAATT
This sequence comes from Clitarchus hookeri, assembly GCA_002778355.1. Lineage (NCBI taxonomy): Eukaryota > Metazoa > Arthropoda > Insecta > Phasmatodea > Phasmatidae > Clitarchus > Clitarchus hookeri. The sequence goes on from NQII01006042.1 coordinate 94,603, forward strand.
CATCTGTTTGCCGAAATTGACCGAAGTAGATTCTACGGTACAGCGAACGTTATAACGCACAGTAAACTTACTAATATTTACTACGTTATGTTGGCATTCAAAGATGTTGACTTCGCCAGCCTGTTCCATATGTATAGTTTTTAATTCTGGCCTATGAGTTCTGGGCACAATAATTGATTGCGTCGATTGTCCTCAGTTATTTCATACCACAAATGCATCGGAAAGAACAAGAGTCATAATCATGTAGATGAAAAAGCTATTTTAAGAACAGATTCAAGCAAATATTCACTTCAATGCACGTGGTATGAAGTAACGCTAATGAAGGCCACGTAAGCAAAGGATAATGTGCTACCGCCATCAAAATGAAGCAGGTCACGGTGGCTAAGCGGTTATATTGCTCGCCTTCAACCAAAGCGCACCGGGTTCAATCCCCGTCCGGGTCACTCCGGATTTTTGCAAGTGGGAATCGTGCCGGACGATGCCGTTGGTCGTCGTTTTCCCCGCCCTTGCATTCCAGCGCTGTTCCATTCTCACCTCATTTCACCCGCATCGGCTCTCAGTTCGTCGTCGTTACGAGCCGCCCGAATATCTCAACTCAACAATCAAAATGAAAATATATTTAACAAAGCAAATGGCTCTACAATATCGAAAGAGGAAAAAATTAATGATATTTTATTGCATATTTTTGCAATGCGCAGGTAGTAAATATTCTGTTGTATATATGTAACGATTTTTTTTAATGTCGATGTTGTAAGACCTTAGAACTTTGACGTTCGCGGTCTTCGGTAAGGATTATTTTTCCATATTGGAGTTGACAGGGCCTGTTCAGGACTGTCCTGTTCCTGAGACTTTGTTTTCAGGGCAGCAGCCACTTTCGAAATATACTGTTTTCATTGTCCACATTCTCCCTTCGACATCACCTCTCGTAAACCGATCTACAGGGGAAAAAAACCCACTACCGAAATATGTTCAGGACAGTCCTGTTGTTAGTTTACTGCCATGCGCTTTTGTCCGGTTGCTCCACCTGTCAGCTACTGCGATGTTTAATGCAACTGCAAGTTGTGAATAACAAGCAGAGCGTACTCTATTCATGGTTACTTCCAGCTTTCCTGAAGTCCCACCAAAGTTCTACTTCCTGGATATTCCTCCGCCTCATGCGAACAAAGCTTGAGAAATTACACCAGCGGGCCAACGCACCACATCCGTGCTCACTCAGTGTAATAATATTTTGCATGAGAACTATTTCTTACTAGGCATTACCGACACATCTCCCAGTCTTTATTCATATGAGTTATAAATGAAAGCTTATATTTTATAGATAAAATCTAGGTAAAAGTTAAATTTAACCAAATATAAAGTACTTTTAGGTTAGCAAAAGTATAAAACCCTTGTATATAACATTTATGAAAGCATGCCCTTCAAACATGGGGTGTTTTTTCTAAGGTTTGATTCAAAACGTGTGAAGGAACCGCGAATAAACTACACCTTGCGATACCCCTAAGTATTAGACAGTAATCACAAATATCATATAAATAATGTTTATTTCACCGTCACTCCAAATAACTTGATTTTTATGCATTTAATGCAGTTTTTAATATAAAAAATGAGAGACTAATCAACGATGAAACATTACTTTCCCGTTTTTTGGACAACTTTCTGATTGCTCCGTCACTTAGGCCTTAAAGTTACAGAACTGGAACTACATTTAGCTGTATATAATTTTTAAGTGTTTACCTTTGTGTGCTTAATTTAATCAGTTGACGATACACCTTATAAATAACGAGTATTTTAAATATACAAGTAAGTAATGCATGTGACTTCATGAGTTTAATAAAGGTCTCATCGGGTACTGTTCAACTGAAATCTCTCTGGTTTTTATAATGGGTTTCAGATAAATTAAAAAAATTTTTNAGGTCTCATCGGGTACTGTTCAACTGAAATCTCTCTGGTTTTTATAATGGGTTTCAGATAAATTAAAAAAATTTTTTAGTGAACTAGAACGTAATCTGTTCAATAAAGAAAATGCGTATCGTTGATGCTGCAAAACAGTTTACTCCAGAACCATTAATGCAAATTGAATAGCCGAGGCATGATTCAGTAGCGTACGACTGTCTTAACTTTAGTCATAGCTCACAAACTTTTCGAATATTACTATGGTTGAACACACACTTCGAAATCAGTTATTGGATACTAATTTCTCGTAGATAAATAGAATTATTTCACATTTCCCTACAATGTCCTAGAGATAACGTCAAAAATTTTAATTCGTCTGTTCAGTTAATATTATTATTCTTTAATTTCTTTCAAGTACAACTTTAACAACAAGATAAAATGCTGATTTTCGTTCATAGTTGACTTAAGTATAATTTTACAAAACTGCATACGAACAATGCTTCGCGCAAATACCGAAACCTTGAAATGCAGTTTGGCAGTAAAGGTTGGTGCACAATAAAAAAAAAACAGGCACAGAACATAGGACATAATAGTATAAGAATCAAACTGCCAGGATTCTTGTGCGAAACTGATTCCCACGTCAATACTTATGTAATGTTTTTAGCCAACGAGATTTTGCGACAAACCTGACGTAATTTGGCTTTGTTTGTAAATGATGTGGATTGTACACTAAAGAGCCAAAAAAAAACTGGTATAGGAGTGCGTATGCAAATAACAGAGGTATGGAACCAATCAGAGTAACGCGATGTGGTCGGCAGCTAGATCGGTTACTGCTGCTACAGTGGCAGGTTATCAAGATTTAAGTGAGTTTGAACGTGGTGTTATAGTCGGCGCACGAGAGATGGGACATAGCATCTCCGAGGTAGCGATAACATTTGGATGTTCGCGTACGACCATTTCACGAGTGTACCGTGAATATCGGGAATCCGGTAAAACATCACATCTTCGACATCGCTACGGCCGGAAAAAGATCGTGAAAGAACGGGACAAACGACGACTGACGAGAATCATTAAACGTGACAGACGTACAACCGTTTCTCAAATTGGCGCAGATTGGATTTGTGGACTGCCCTGCAGGATTCATGGTGTGAATGGCCTCCTGCATACCTTCAGACATTAGTCGATTCCATGCCACGTCGTCTTGCGACACTTCTGCGTGCTCGGGGAAGGGGGGGGAGGGGGAAACACGATATTAGGCAGGTGCACCATTTTTTTTGGCTCTTCAGTTTATATTGAGATAGTGTTGATTATTGGCAGTAATGTACGATATTTAGCATTTTGGGGTTTCTTTAAAATCTTTGTTTTTGGGATCGTAAATATGGGAATTACCTTTAAGAAGATCTGTTAGTTTAACGTCACCTGTTCTTTTCGCTAAATTTATATCGTGCGACATTTCTTCGTTTATGCAGTATATACAATGTACAATTTTAATGAAAATTGTATACTGGGCTCTGTTTGGCTGTTGCTCCATGCGCCCGCATAAGAAATGATACACAACTGTTTACTTTGTGCACTGCGTCAGGAACTCTCATTCATACGCCCTGTTACGCGCGATTGTGAATCAACAGGTTCGAATACACGTTGGTCAATTCTTGTGCTTACGCCCCATGTTCTGAGATCGCTGTTACGTTTCCAATTGCGAACCAAGCGTAATACGTCGTGCTTTTATAGTAAGAAATCCGGACTGGCGACGGTTCGAGTGACTTTCACTTGGGTCCGTTACATTTTCGAGAAAATGTTTTTTTATGTTGTAGGCCATGAATAATAGACAAGTAACATTTGCAAAACCTCCGCTACCAATGTTTTGTTTGCCCAGGTACGTGTACTGGGGAGAGTACCCCATGAGCTTCGCCGCCTGCCTGGGTCAGGAGGAGTGCTACAGGCTCATACTCGCCCGGGGCGCCGACCCCGATAACCAGGACACCAACGGCAACTCGGTGCTGCACATGCTCGTCATCTACCATAGACTGGTACGTGGAGCCGACGTGTTGGGGGCTCTCAGATGACGGCGAGGCCCTCGTCCAGTGAGAATGTCCGGTTCTTATTTGGGAATTTTGGACCACCGAGGGTCTAAGGTGGCCATGCTGCCAATAAGCAGCTGTAAAACTGCCTTATTCAAATATAAACTTCCTGTATCGATTCTAAAAATCCTGAGGACAAAACAAATTACAGATACTGAGAATAAATCGTATAAAGCATGTCTCACGTTACAGACCTCATCCAAGACTGGGTGCGTTAAACAAAGATAATACTATAGGTAATAAAATATAATTTCTAACTATTCTATAATGAATAGAAAGTCATTTTTAAAATGTATTGAAACCTATGTCTTAATTGTATCTAAGGTCTGAGCATAAAAAAAATTGAAATTCGGAAATCTAATGCTCACAGACATATGAGGAAAAATCCTCAGATGAAACGCTGTTAGTTCCTTCTAAATAAAACTGAATTATTTTCAATTACTGATTAACGCTACTATTCGCGGTAGTAACCATTATAGTTGTTAAACTTTTCTAGTGGTTCAATCCTCGACACACAAGCATGTTGTCGCAAAAGCGATGTATTATTTTTTTATTGCCAAGGATTGTGGACAGATCTTGCTACTCAACTCAAGCCGGGATTCAGAAATCAGAACGCCGTGAATTTGGTCGCATTTTACAAAGATCGGCAGTTTCCCCGTAATCACATATGCAGCCCCGACACGACACTTTAAACTGATCATCCAATCAAATACAAGGTAGGTTTGCCATCCGACCANATCACATATGCAGCCCCGACACGACACTTTAAACTGATCATCCAATCAAATACAAGGTAGGTTTGCCATCCGACCAGCAGTTCTGGACCGAAAATAATTTTAATTTTTGCCGCGTTGTTCTGCACGACAGACAGAGCATACAACCTTGCAAAACGAAATTGCATGGCCATCTTCGTCTACAGNTTGCCGCGTTGTTCTGCACGACAGACAGAGCATACAACCTTGCAAAACGAAATTGCATGGCCATCTTCGTCTACAGTGTAACTTATGTGTAGTGGAGAGATTTGGGTGGCTCTTGAGCCGATGAGAGTGAAATGAGGTTAGTACGGAGCGACGCCGGAACGCAAGGGCGAGGGGGGAAAAAAAAGGAGATCCCCGAGAAAGTCCGCCGACCAGGGGCATCGTCCGGCACGATTTCCAACGTGCGGAAATTCGGGAGTGGCTCCACCGGGAATCGAAACCGGTTTTTCTTTGTTTTTAAGCGTTTTATCCGCNTCCAGAACCATTAATGCAAATTGAATAGCCGAGGCATGATTCAGTAGCGTACGACTGTCTTAACTTTAGTCATAGTTCACAAACTTTTCGAATATTACTTTGGTTGAACACACACTTCGAAATCAGTTATTGGATACTAATTTCTCGTAGATAAATAGAATTATTTCACATTTCCCTACAATGTCCTAGAGATAACGTCAAAAATTTTAATTCGTCTGTTCAGTTAATATTATTATTCTTTAATTTCTTTCAAGTAAAACTTTAACAACATGATAAAATGCTGATTTTCGTTCATAGTTGACTTAAGTATAATTTTACAAAACTGCATACGAACAATGCTTCGCGCAAATACCGAAACCTTGAAATGCAGTTTGGCAGTAAAGGTTGGTGCACAATAAAAAAAAAAACAGGCACAGAACATAGGACATAATAGTATAAGAATCAAACTGCCAGGATTCTTGTGCGAAACTGATTCCCACGTCAATACTTATGTAATGTTTTTAGCCAACGAGATTTTGCGACGAACCTGACGTAATTTGGCTTTGTTTGTAAATTATGTGGATTGTACACTAAAGAGCCAAAAAAAACTGGTATAGGCGTGCGTATGCAAATAACAGAGGTATGGAACCAATCAGAGTAACGCGATGTGGTCGGCAGCTAGATCGGTTACTGCTGCTACAGTGGCAGGTTATCAAGATTTAAGTGAGTTTGAACGTGGTGTTATAGTCGGCGCACGAGAGATGGGACATAGCATCTCCGAGGTAGCGATAACATTTGGATGTTCGCGTACGACCATTTCACGAGTGTACCGTGAATATCGGGAATCCGGTAAAACATCACATCTTCGACATCGCTACGGCCGGAAAAAGATCGTGAAAGAACGGGACAAACGACGACTGACGAGAATCATTAAACGTGACAGACGTACAACCGTTTCTCAAATTGGCGCAGATTGGATTTGTGGACTGCCCTGCAGGATTCATGGTGTGAATTGCCTCCTGCATACCTTCAGACATTAGTCGAGTCCATGCCACGTCGTCTTGCGGCACTTCTGCGTGCTCGCGGGGGCCCTACACGATATTAGGCAGGTGTACCAGTTGTTTTGGCTCTTCAGTGTATATTGTGATAGTGTTGAACATTGACAGTAATGTATAATATTTAGCATTTTGGGGTTTCTTTAAAATCTTTGTTTTTGGGATCGTAAATATGGGAATTACCTTTAAGAAGATCTGCTAGTTTAATGTCACCTGTTCTTTTCACTAAATGTATATCGTGCGACATTTCTTCGTTTATGCAGTATATACAATATACAATTTTAATGAAAATTGTTTACCGGGCTCTGATTGGTTGTTGCTCCATGCGCCCGCATAAGAAATGATACACAACTGTTTACTTTGTGCACTGCGTCAGGAACTCTCATTCATACGCCCTGTTACGCGCGATTGTGAATCAACAGGTTCGAATACACGTTGGTCAATTCTTGTGCTTACGCCCCATGTTCTGAGATCGCTGTTACGTTTCCAGTTGCGAACCAAGCGTAATACGTCGTGCTTTTATAGTAAGAAATCCGGACTGGCGACGGTTCGAGTGACTTTCACTTGGGTCCGTTACATTTTCGAGAAAATGTTTTTTTATGTTGTAGGCCATGAATAATAGACAAGTAACATTTGCAAAACCTCCACTACCAATGTTTTGTTTGCCCAGGTACGTGTACTGGGGCGAGTACCCCATGAGCTTCGCCGCCTGCCTGGGCCAGGAGGAGTGCTACAGGCTCATACTCGCCCGGGGCGCCGACCCCGACAACCAGGACACCAACGGCAACTCGGTGCTGCACATGCTCGTCATCTACCAGAGACTGGTACGTGGAGCCGACGTGTTGGGGGCTCTCAGGTGACGGCGAGGCCCTCGTCCAGTGAGAATGTCCGGTCCTTATTTGGGAATTTTGGACGACCGAGGGACTAAGGTGGCCATGCTGCCAATAAGCAGCTGTAAAACTGCCTTATTCAAATATAAACTTCCTGTATCGATTCTAAAAATCCTGAGGACAAGACAAATTACAGACACTGAGAAGAATTCGTATAAAGAATGTCTCACGTTACAGACCTCATCCAAGACTGGGTGCGTTAAACAAAGATAATACTATAGGTAATAAAATATAATTTCTAACTATTCTATAATGAATAGAAAGTCATTTTTAAAATGTATCAAAACCTATGTCTTATTTGTGTCTAAGGTCTTAGCATTTAAAAAAAATTGAAATTCGGATGTCTAATGCTCACAGACATATGAGGAAAAATCCTCAGATGAAACGCTGTTAGTTCCTTCTAAATAAAACTGAATTATTTTCAATTACTGATTAACGCTACTATTCGCGGTAGTAACCATTATAGTTGTTAAACTTTTCTAGTGGTTCAATCCTAGACACACAAGCATGTTGTCGCAAAAGCGATGTATTATTTTTTTATTGCCAAGGATTGTGGACAGATCTTGCTACTCAACTCAAGCCGGGATTCAGAAATCAGAACGCCGTGAATTTGGTCGCATTTTACAAAGATCGGCAGTTTCCAAATACTAATCGGCACAGGTATTCCTGATGCCGTTATCACATATGCAGCCCCGACACGACACTTTAAACTGATCATCCAATCAAATACAAGGTAGGTTTGCCATCCGACCAGCAGTTCTGGACCGAAAATAATTTTAATTTTTGCCGCGTTGTTCTGCACGACAGACAGAGCATACAACCTTGCAAAACGAAATTGCATGGCCATCTTCGTCTACAGTGTAACTTATGTGTAGTGGAGAGATTTGGGTGGCTCTTGAGCCGATGAGAGTGAAATGAGGTTAGTACGGAGCGACGCCGGAACGCAAGGGCGAGGGGGGAAAAAAAAGGAGATCCCCGAGAAAGTCCGCCGACCAGGGGCATCGTCCGGCACGATTTCCAACGTGCGGAAATTCGGGAGTGGCTCCACCGGGAATCGAAACCGGTTTTTCTTTGTTTTTAAGCGTTTTATCCGCTACGCCAAACCCTCTGCCAGATTTTCCATTGCGGACCACCTCACAAAGACTGTACCTGGAGTTCAGACTAATCCTGCGCGAGTCACGTGAAAACGGTACGAACTGGAGCCAGACACGTGATGCGCGGCGTGTGTTTGCAGAGCACGTTCGACATGGCGTACGAGATGGGCGCCTCGCTGGCCGTGCGAAACGTGCTCAACCTGACGCCGCTGACGCTGGCCGCCAAACTCGCCAGGATCGAGATGTTCTTCCACATCCTCAACATCGAGCGAGAGATCTACTGGCAGATCGGTGAGTCGGCGCCTCTCATACCTATGGTCCGTCTCACGAAATAGTGCACTTTCGAGCTATCTTGGCTTTCGAGGCTGAGCCGCGTCATTGCGGAAGTGTTCTCCGGAGTTTCGCCTCGCATTGCAGCTGGCATCGTCAGGGTTGCAGTACAACTTTTGTTTTGCCTGCCTCAGTTCCAGAACTTAGAAGCCAAGTTCGTGGAACCCCTGGCATTTTTTTTTCTGGAGTACCTGGCCGAAGCGACCTCTACTGCCTGCCTACGGGCCTATAAAACTAGTTTACCTAAATCCTGTGTTGTATTTATGTGGGGTATCAGCCCCTCCCTAGTTGAACATGGTTAGCACTTCTAAATCTAATTATCATCTAAAACTAAATAAAAGTTCAAGAAAATGTAAATGTTAACTGCTAAGAAAATTTTTTTTTTATTTGATATTTTATTTTACTTGATTTTTACATTTTGATTATGATTTGATTTGTTTTCTTGTTTTAGTTAGGTGTATCCCCTGTCCTATGATTATTTGAGTTTTATATTAATCCCTAAACCCACCCCTTCCTGGATAATATATGCGCCCAGGAGAGGCTTCCCTACTTGCTTCTAACTGCATTTTATTGCCTAACCTGAAGAGTGGGTCTGCCTTAAATTGTATAACTAACTACATAATGATAATAGAAATTTAAAAATGATAATAATTATGATAATACAATAATGAACCATTCAAAGCAATGCTGGTTATGGAAAATATGTTTGTTTGGGTAGAATCGATAGTGGTAATAACAGTGGTGATTTATGGAGTGGTGTGGATTGCAGTTTGTGTGAAATTTTTGAGGGCCTACTAACTATTGTGAATTTGGATTGGTTTGCTGGTTCCCAAGTTGAACCGTAGGCTCTCCCCAGTTGTCAGGGTTCCTGGCAGGCCCATCCGGCTAGTGTGGTGGTCGAGGGTACTCACAACCGGCACTGGCCCTACCAGGCAGTCCCCTACTTTGGTTCCTTCCCACAATCCGTCCCTGTATGTATGTGTGTATATATGTGTATGTATGTTTGTGTGTATATATGTACGTATATATATGTACGTGTATATACATATATGTGTATGTGCGTGTATATATGTATGTATGTGCGTGTATATATTTATGTATGTGCGTGTATATATATGTGCGTGTATGTATGTGTGTGTGTGTGTGTGTGTGTGTGTGTGTGTGTGTGTGTGTGTGTGTGTGTGTGTGTGTGTGTGTGTGTGTGTTAGATGATCAGAGTTCTTGCGTCCAGTCTTCCGTATTTCCCCAGCACCCGGACAAGTGGGATTTTTGTACTCCTTGGTCAATTCGTAGAAATCTTTGTTTTGTGTCTTGATTTCTTCCCCTGTGTATGTTGTGGATGTTCTTTGTTGGATAGCTTCTGCGGATGTGTACCTTATTACACGAGGTATGTATTTTCAGTATTCTGTTCTGCGTTGTTTGCAGTTTCCTTAGATATGTATTTGCTGCTGTCCCCCAGACTTCACTTCCGTGGAGCGTGGCTGCCCTTATCGTTGCTCTATACAGTATATATTTTATATTTTTAGCCAGTTTACTTTATTTTAAAAGTGGGCATGCCTGTAAGAATTTTCCCTTCGCTGCGTTTGCAGCATTAGTGATGCGTTGCTGCCAGGTAAATTTTTCATTAAGGTGTACACCCAGGTGTTTTATTGTCTTCTTTGCTGGTATTTCTTCGTTGTTAAGGCGTAGCTTCGTATCGTTCTCTCTTCTCCTGTGGAAGATTATGAGTGCACTCTTTGTGGGGTTGAACTTGATTGCCAATTTCTCCCAATAAACTTCCATTTCGTTCAGGAAATACTGTAGTTTTTGCTTTAGCATACCCTAGTTTTGGGATGCCCCTGGTGTATAGCATGTACATTAGTGAGGAGAGCACTGATCCTTGTGGGACTCATGCCTCAGTCATCCTTTCAGTGGATTTCTTCCCATCGATTGTGACGTAGAAACTTCTGTCTTCGAGGAAGTCATGAAGTATCTTCCAGTAGATGTATGGGATGCCAGCTTCTATGAGTTTGCGCGTGAGATATTGATGATTGACTATCAAAGCTTTCTCAATGTCCGTGGAAATTGCTACTGGGGTTTTACCTTCCTGTTCATTCGTTCAATGCCGAATTTCGTAACTCTTGTCAGTTCATGAATAGTCGAGTGGTTTGGCCAGAACCCCATTTGCCGATTTTGGAGCAGTTTTTTTTCTAACTATTTTCTTAAGTCTCGTGTTTATAATTTTCTCGTTTACTTTTGAAAGTGTGTTGAGGAGACTAATGGGCCTTCTGTTTTGGGGGAAAATTGCGTTTTTCCCTGGTTTCGGCAGAGTGATGATTTTTGCCGTTTTACAGTTGGTTGGCATTTTACCTGTGATCAGCATTTTATTGTATAAAGCTGTTTATGCTCAATTGTTTGTGGTGGAAGTCTTCAGATCTTCGTTAGGAATGCTGCCTGGTCCAGGAACCTTGTTATTCTCGAGACTTTTTTTAATATTTTCGCTACATCTGTTGTTATTTTCCTGTGTTTACGTTTGTTTTCATATTGCAGGTTTGTTAGGATTATACTTATAGTTCCCCATAGCAATTCCTCGTTGATGAGTTGGAGTTCGAACTTGTTTCGAGTGATTCTGCTATGGTTTCTGCATTTCCTTGAGCTTCGTACTTCAGGCTGTTTTCCCCGTGGATGACTGGTGTGTAGGTTTTCAGCTTTTTCCTAGTCTGCAGTTGAGTTTCCATACCCATGTTGGTCCTTTTGCGCTTCCTCTACAGCTGCTTCCCATGTTACTATTTTGTGGGCTTACTTTTTTTTCGGATTTGCCTGATTTATTCGTTTAGTTAGTTTTTGAGCTGTTTGCTCCTTGTTTGTTGATATCATCATCTTGTCCTGTTTCTTTCCTTGATGAGGTTTTCAATGTCCTTTTTAATAGCAATTAAGTTGCCGCCCCCTTTTTCTTTCTTGCCGATCTGTTCTGTAGATTAGGTGTCTTGGTAGTAGCCTATGCCTTACTTAGCTGGAAATTTTGGTTTCCGTGATAAAAGCTATGGCTATGGATTCTTCTTCCATAAATATTTTGAATTCGTATTCTCTATTTTTTAATCCATTACATCCCACAGCAGGATTTTTAGTTCTTTGTCTTGTGTCTGCATATTTTGATTATTTAGACTACCCATGTTGTTTTCCGACTTTGGACTGTTGCCTGTGATTTGGGCTCCTACGATGTAGCCAATTATTTGCTTTTCTTGTCTACGTTGTCTGAAGTGTTGTATTGCCCTTTCATTTATTCTTCAACTGTAACATCAATTTCTTCCTCTTCTGTTTCAGCTTCCATGGTGAGTTTCTTCTGTTTTCTTTTCTTCTTTCTTGATATGTTTTCTGTAAAGTCTTGTTGGGCTGCTTCTCTTTGCTTTATCTTGAGTGCTGGTCTTCTTCGGAGAATATAGGGTTTCCAACAGTCCCAGTAGAATGGCATTTTCATTGTCCTTTGAGGTGGATTGGGCATCTGATTTGTCTTTGTTTTTAGTATTTTGTAGATTACTATTTGAAATTCTCTGATTTCCATTAAACTGAGTGCTTCTTGGGTTTTGTTCAGGAGTGTTTCCTCTTGGTTGGCCTCCCTTGTTTTAGCCTGCGTGAATAATGGTGAAAATTCTTACTTCTTCGTTGGAGTTTTGCTGTTCTTGCTTCTGTGCCCATTTCAGTTGAAGGTTTGGTAAGTTCTTGATTGTCCGTTCTTCTTGTTGTTTGTTTCTTGTGTTTCGTACTTTTTGTTTGTTGTTGTGTGTGTACATTTATTAATTTCGTCTTGCCATTTCTTGCAAATTGTTTCCTACCGAGTGAGGTACACTTGAGTGGGAAGCTGGAATCTATGTTTCTTGGGCAGAGTTGACTGATGGTTTCCAGCGCATTTGACACTTTTCATCTAGAGTGAGGTCCGACTGAGGCTGAACTGTACCTGAGCGAACACGTCCTGCCTGTGGCTTACCTGGAGTAGCCACTGACCCAGGTCGGGCTCTATATAGTGTGTTTGAGCCCAACTTATCTGAAGATGTCTGTTGCGCCCCCTTTGTTATCACCGCAAGGTTTCCCAGGGGCGGGCGTGCTGATGATGGTGCTGCCTTGGTTTCATCTTCCCTGCAGTTGCTGGTTCCCTGCTGATTGCCTCCTTGCTGCTGCCTTCCACGTTGCTGCTGCTGACCTCCTTCTTGCTGCCTTCTATGCTGAGCCTTTTCGGGCGACTTCGCCCCCTCCTTGGGCCCGCCGCCGATCTCTCGTATGCCCCCGAAAGGCCGTGATGTCATTAGATCAAGAACAGAAGTTTCCATAACTCGTTAAGTGGGTTTGCAACAAAAATTCAGCCCGACAGACTTGGGTCAAATCATTGAGCCGGTGGCGGGCTGCTGTGTATATGTTTTAGCTGGGCTCCGGGCCCGTATTTATAGCTGTTAACCACTGTTGCTACCTTAATAAATTCACGTGTAGGTGTAATCGGCGAGGGAGTGAATCTCCCCACCAGTCACCCGACTGGCGTGTTGTAGTGTCGTGATGTCTGTAGAACATGCTGTAATGTTATTAGCAAGTGGCTAGTTAAACTTGCGTGTAGTGCGTCGGTAAGTCCCTACAACCCGAGTCACTGTTCATCGACGACCCAGCTTGTTTGCCATCAGCCCTTACGGTACTGCAAGAAAGGGTCCGGCCCCACTCTTATTCTCCCGTCATTTAATCATGTGGCGTTTGTGAAAATTTTTGTATGTTATTAGTACACTTTTCTGGCACCTTGTACCAGGACTGTTGCCAGCCCTGGTTAAAACTAGGGTTAACCAGTGTAGTTGGTGTATCTGCATCAGCCTCCCGAAGGGCATCATTTGTAGATTTTCCTGAAAACTTATAAAAAAGAACCGGCCTTTTAGCCTTTAATTTTTTTTATTTTAAGAATTTTTATAATTTTTCTTTTGTTATTTCATTTTTAAGAATTTAAAAAAAAATGTATTTAGTTTTAAATTTTTATACTTTTGTAAATTTTTTATTTTATTTTTGAAATTAAAACTAATTTATAACTAATTCCCACTAACCCAGTCCTGACCTCCCATATGGCAGTCCGTCCCACTAATTAGTTATTCTATGCGTCATCGCCTCACCAGTTCCGCAGGAAACTGGTGCAATCGTGTACTTGCAAGTGCAAGACTTTTTATGCTGTATCCTGCACAGATTATTTTCAGCATTCGCTAAGAGCTTAAGTTATTTGTTCTGTACGTAATTCCATCATAAATATGACGATATGTATTCCCTTGTTACTGTTGGTGATTTAAGGTAGCTTGGTAAAATTTTTACATAAAAACTTTAACTAGACAGTTTCAAATGTTACTTCCATAAACAAACGGCCGAATTATACAGGCTAATTCTAAAATCATGGGACAAACATTGAGGGGTGGTAGAGCTCACTAAAACAAACAATTATTGTATAGGAATATATGGGCGGGAGTGACGCGTTGAGGCACAAACACAAAAATAACACATGAAATGCAACACAGTGTTAATTTACAAGGTCGCCGCTAAATGCATTTTTACAGCAATGTTTATAATAATTGTTCAAAATTGCTACCACCGACAGTAATGCAAGCTTGGTAGCGTCGGTGGAGTGATGCTGATGCAGCAGGTCATTGACGCACCGTTTGACTGTCCTCAACTATCGCCACCATTGTCAGCCAATCACGCCATATGTAGAGGTCGCCAAGCATGCGTGACTGTTGGTGGATGCATTTCCAGCAACTGTTTTAACATTTTCTGTAGGGAATCACTCGTTAAGTATGCTGATAATGAACATTTTATGTTTCCGTTAATGTGTTATTTTTTTGTTTTTGTGCCTCAACGCGTCACTTCCGCCCATATATTCCTATACAATAATTGTTTGTTTTAGTGAGCTCTACCACCCCTCAATGTTTGTCCCATGATTTTAGAATCACTCTGTATACTCATTTTAAAATGGTAGGGCCACTGTGTTCTGCCGTATATTAATACAGATTAGTGGCAGTATCAAAGTGTCGCTCGACCGACCAGTGACTTTCATCGTTAAGCCATTGCCAAAGTTAATTTTTGCAAGAGACGGATGTAAACAAAACGAGAAGGATATAAGGTAGGCTTAACTAAGGTTTATTCTACGCAGGTTTGGAAAAAAACTGAGATTTCTTATGGAAGTTTGGCGCAGCGAAAATTTCCGACGCTATGTGCGCAATGCTCCAAAATGTAACTTTTATTTAAAATTTTAAGCTACGTGAATAAATAAAGAGAACAGAAAGGTTTTACGTAGTTACAAAGCTATTTTATATTTGATGTGATTATTACAATTTTCCTGTTTTTTAAGAAAAAGGAAATTGAGAAAATCTGGTACACGTGCGACACTAGCGCTTATCTAGTGGCGAAAATGTTTGGTTGTCAAACTTTTAACATTTATCTTCCCAACCTGTGGTAGACGTAACGTTGGCTTAACGCTTCGTCCACGGTGAGGTCATCGCAGACGGAACAAGTAATTCAGCACTCGCTTGTAGTAATTTCAATAAAATATTAACGAAAAAAAAAAAAAAAAACAGATTTTCACACAACTTTATTTAAATTTATTGTATTTTTGGTATTGTGGTTTATTATTTATTATATTAATTTTATTTTTATTATATGTGTTACAATTAATGTATGAAACTAATATGTTAATTTTAATCTTTGTTCTGAAAAGAGCTTTCGAAACGAACAATAAAGTTTACGTGCTGCAGATGACATCCATACATCTACACCCCGTTATTGTAAACAGCGTAATGGAATAACTAATATTTACAATAAAATTACTGATATTTATAGTATTTTTTTCATGAGCATGAAGTGTCGCAATCGGTTACAGTTGGTTTGCGCTTATTTGGATATTTTATGTATATTCGTAAGTGGCTTACAAACTTCCCAGGAACCATCTTCTTTGCTTCTTTTCAGAGGTGAAGAAAGCGTTTGCTTGTTCGTCCTCGACACCTGAAGCTACAGAAATAAAGGAGACGTGTATTTTATAAGCTAAATGCGCAAATTAGTTACTTTCTTCAAGATTGCGGAGTGCATTTCCGTATGTTCTCTGTATATGTAAATAAATATTTCCTTTACGTGACGAAAAAATTTTTAAAAGTGTAATTACACTTTTGCAATTTTTAGGAATTTAAAATTTCTATTTTTGGAATAAATATGAAATCTATAATATTAAAATTATTAGTTCAAAAAATGATTAACAACCAATGGGCTAAGATACAGACACGGAACAACGGTATGATATAAACATCCTTGTTCAAGAAAGATCACACATTTAATGTTATATTAAAATATATNAAAGATCACACATTTAATATTATATTAAAATATATAAACGTAATTTTTTTAAATTTTATTTTCGAAAGTTTTATTTTATTTCTGGAGGTGGAGGGATATGTTCCAATATCTTCCCCCCTCCCCCTTTCTCTGACTGCGCACTTGTACTGGCCTCTCTGTGTGTAAGTCACCTATTCGAGTCCAAGTCCTTGTCTGGCCGGGAATTTTTGAGATCGGCATTCTCTTGGCGGCATTCCAAAACGCTACTCTGCAAGAAAACTTTACTTTACGTTTTTTGCAGTCCCAAAACACTCTGGGTAAATGCTTTACTCGCTCTCGGCTGTGTTACAAAACTGCTGAGTAATTTACCCAGGGCACTTTGCCAGATTAAAACTGTTGCACGCGCTATTACGTCAACGAGTAACTAAGGGTAAACTGAAAACGGCGGAAAAAATAATTATTGGAATTAAATGAACGGAAAGAAAATGGGAACGTTCTGGTTACAGAGCCACCGGGAAAATTGCAAACGACGAGGTATAAAATTTGTATTTTTTATTTAAAGTTAAATTGAATGACTGTTATCGTAAGTAAACTATTTGTGTGTGTGTGTATGTGTGTGTGTGTGTGTGTGTGTGTGTGTGTGTGTGTATATATATATATGTATTATTATTATTATTATTTAATGATACATTTTTGGACAGTGATAAATGAGTTTTGTAATTAACACTGGTTGCATAATCAGTACATATTTGTAAACACATCACGTTATTGACGCGATGCTCGTTCCGAAACCACATTTACTCTTGCTTCGCTCAGATGCTACTCTACTTGACTGTTGGAGAAGTGTTTTAGAACGCAGCTCTTGTGCACATTGCATAGCGTCGTATAGCTCCGCCCCAACTCACACACACACACACACACACACACGCACACGCACGCGCACACACACGCACGCACTCTCTCTCTCTCTCTCACTCTCCGCGCTATCCTGGAAGGACAGGCGCGACCCTCGCATAGAGAAACTGGCTCCGGTGGGTGTCAACCTCCTCTCGTCTCTTACATGTTGACGTCGCTCTAAGTAAGCGCCGGTGTTTCCGTCTCGGTTTTGTTTGCAGCAGCGTAGAAGCAATGTGCCATGGAATCTTGCTTGAATTTGCAGCGGTTAGTTATTGGGTAATTCGGTTCGCAGCACCCTTGTCAAGTGCAGAAAACTGAATGGAAAATTAGGTTGCAACTAATTTGTAGACATTTTACATAACGAATTTATTTGCGCTCACCGTAAAAAAAAAGTTGGCGTGATCATATGAAGTATTTTATATTCTGCAATTATTACCAAACGGTTTCGTGTTCACCAAAAATTATTTTGTTTTAGTACACAAAACGGGAAGGGTGAATTCCACCTATATATGTTTCTGTGTATTTGCAGGGGTGAGAGGTGAAGAGAGCGGTATAAAACAAAGAACGAATTGAGATCATTTGAAAGGTTAAAAGGGGTTCTGAAGAAGAGACAGAAAAGGAAGCTTTAAAGCAAAACACCAAATACATGGATAAAAGGCAATACAAAAGAGAAAATTACCTGGAAATAGATTATTTAACAGCCCCAAAACGTAGAGCGCGAAATAACTTTCAGAGAAAAAGAAATCCCGTGATTAAAACAGAATACATTAGACTTAAAAGACAGAAAACAAGTAAACTAGAAGAAATAAAAATTAAAAACTGGAGTGAAGCACGAAAAACGCAGCTCATAATCTGAACCAAATGTAGAGATTAACCAAATCATTTACAGGGAAATGAAAAAAATTAACCACCCCAGCAATAGAAACGCCCCAAGGTTATGTATATACTGCTAGGGATAAAGTTAACACAATATCTGACAGTCCACAGAAACAATTTTCCCCCAATAAAGACGTACAAGATAGACAATTCACTAAAACAATAAATAACGACATAAACAAACACCTAAAACTAAAAGAAACATTGGAATACGACCTCATTACACTAAGAAAAACTATTAAAAATAATTAAAACACGCCCTGATAATAAATCTGGAGGACCAGATGGGATAAAATATGAAGTCCTAAAGAAACTATCAGTAAATGCCCTAAAATATCTTTAATAATATATAATTCAATGTTTAAATTATGCAGATTCCCACAGACCTAAAAAAAAGTTAAAGAAATAAACTTGCCGAAAACTGGAAAAGGTACTACTAAACGAGAAAACAGACGACCAATAAGCTTATTTAACAGTATGTGTGGGGAAAAAAAAAAAAAAACCTACTACACACACTACAAAATCATGCAGATCCAAACAAATTAATTCCAGATAACCAGTATGGTTTTAGAGCCCAGCACAGCACCATACATCCTCTAATTAAAATAGTTGAAAACATAACAGATGGATTTAATAATAAAGAACAATATACAATAATAACTCTCCTAGACGCATAAATAACCTTTGATAAAGTCTGGCTCCCAGGACTAATATATAAGTTAATAAACTACAACTTTCCAGCAACTTATAAAAATTTATTAGCACATTTAAATAATAGAAATTGTTACGTAACATTAGATGGAGCAGACTAACACTAAAATAGCAACAGCAGGGGTACCACAGGGGTCGGCGCTTTCCCCTTTTCTATACAGCATTTACACAGCCGACATCCCAATAACAGATGCACGGTCTAACATTAACATCCAAATGTACGCAGACGATACTGTAATAATAAGACAACACTACCACATTGAATATGCATTAGTACCCCTCCAGAGACAATTAGCAACCCTAGAACAGTGGTATACGAAGTGGTGAATTAAAGTAAACCCAGGGAAATCAGAGACGATAATAATTACCAAAAATAAACCAAAACCTAAACAAGAATTTAAATTATTCAATCAAAAAATTATATACGTTTTATAAAAGCAAAATATCTAGGGATAACTATAGACCACAAATTAACTTGGCAGCCACACCTAGAAAGTGTANAATTTAAATTATTCAATCAAAAAATTATATACGTTTTATAAAAGCAAAATATCTAGGGATAACTATAGACCACAAACTTGGCAGCCACACCTAGAAAGTGTAAAAAAGGCAGCATTGGGATATCTTAAACAAATATATCCTATATTAAACTCATCTAACTTTCCCCGTAAGAAAAAACTTGAAATCTTTAACCAAATAATAATTTCAACTATGCTATATGGATGTGAGGTATGGGGACATTGCAGCAGAAAACGAGAATTTACATGATAATCTGGCAAACCATAACAATCCAAATATCAAATTCCTTTGTAATTACAATCCCGTGGGTATAAGAAAATTTAAAAAAAAACCTAAATTACACTGAACACGACACAAGTGAGAAGAGGCCCGCGCGCTGATTGGCCAGTCAATCAGAGCGCGAGGCACTTGCAATAGAACTAGTCGCGTTGGCAAAAAAAAACTGCAGTTCTTGTTGGAGCTACCGCGCGGCCCAGGACCGGCAGTCCGGCGCACGCAGTCTCTCAGAAGAGCATGCAGCAGTAGAGCGCGCATGCCGACTGCGCCCAAGCTGTGCGCGATTCACGACACACGTCGCAATACACAGTAAAAGCACACACGCACAAACAAGACACAACGGCACACTGTTTCAGAGGTCAACCGCGTGGGTTCTCGGGCAAGGAGGCCTGCCTCAACTCCACTCGAGAACCAGGCCTAGGGACACACGCACTGGTCCAGGGAACAGTTATCATGGGGGGGGGGAGAGGGGCAGCACCCAAATCATAATAATCATGACATAATTCACTGTATTTATCACTTAGATTACGTACTGTACATATCGGGTAGGATTAATGGAATAAATAATTTAATAATAATAATATATATAAACATTCTAAAAGAAATTATACAACTAAAAAAAACCATAATGACAATAAACTTTATAAAATATATATGTTCTATGTACTCAAAACGACGCACCGACTTGATAGTCTGTTTTATGTCGGGAAGAAGAGCATCAATGAGGGGGGGGTGGAGGAGGGCTCTGCTTTTACCAGATTCTGCATAGACTCTGGTGCCAAGGGCCCCTCCTCGAGTTTAGCATACTAATAACAATGTTTCTCATTATCTCTACACGCTGAAACTATGAAACGTACACCGTGGGCTGCCCCGGGAGACAAGGAGCTCGCCGACATATTACATGCGAAGTTAATTAGCATACTTGCATACAACGTATCAACATGTCAGACAGACATCACGACACACACTCACACTCACTCCAGCCGGGTGGCTGGAGGGGAGCTTCACTCCCCCCACCGAAAACACGAATAGGTTATTTTACTTAAAATAGTCAACACCAATAAACAGCCTTAATACGTGTCTGGTGCCCAAGAAAGTACAGGCACAGATACGCAGCACCCCGCCGCCGACACAATGATTTGAGTATGTGTAGGGGCGCATTTGTTTTACAAACACCCTGTGAGTTATGGTAGTCGAGCCTCTCGGTCTCACGACACCAAGGCCATTCAGTGGCGTATGAAGGTTCGGCGGTGGTGGGTCCCGAAGAATTATTGACGAAAAGTAATAATTGGCGGAAATAAACGAAAATTTACGCTTCACTGCAATTGCAAACGCAATATAAAATATATAGCTGTGTACTCTTTTTTCACCAATTCAAAAATAACTTCAGCTATTTGTCGGCAATATCATCTAAATATGTTACAATTGTTTAAAAAATACGCAAAGCTTAATTTAAAAACACGAAATTACTGTTAGTTTCCTTGCACATGAATAAAATTCTAAATTGCGTAGTCTAAAATAAATATGAATATTTAAATATGTAGAGTAACGAATGGGTATCCTATTACTTCCTGTTAAGAATTTGTGCTGGAGGGAAACAAATATTTTGCCATGGGCTGTAAATGTGTTGGAACGGCGCATAAGCAATTTTGCTATACCAATGTGAACTCGGGTATGTCCTACGCGCAGATGAAATGGTAGATTTGTTTCAAAATCAAACATTTAAAGAAACAGTTTTACAGGTAACATACCGGCAGTATGGAAAACGTGTTCGATTCCCAGATCCAGTCATTCGAATTTCTGTTTCCCGTGGTTATCCGAACAAGTTGCTCGTTTTTAAAGGACCCCCAAAAGTTTATGAACCACTAAACGCGTGCCTATCTCCTAACTCCAAATAATAATTTGTGTAAGATTTTCTGTATGACGCAAACCCATTATGTACACAATAAGTTTGCGGTTACTACGAAGGTATTGGCAGGCTACGCACAACGAAGAGTTACTCTTTTAACAATATTTTCTCATCATCTGTGCCAACCTAACTCTAAATGTAGTTCTTTGTTTGTGAAAGACAAAATCAATCAATCATGTTTCAACCTTGCTTTGTGAATTTAAAAAAATTATTTCATTTAAAAACACAGGTTTTGAGTCTGATGCTGAAAAATAAACGTCCATCCATTGATATGTTTCTTTGATATGTTTTGCTTCACGTCAATTTAACGATACGACGTATGTCAATCTTAATTTTTTTTCAATAACCTTTCACCTGAATAAGAAAATGTCTACTGTGATTGTGCAAAATTATTATGCCCATTGTCAATATTAAAGAATAAAAACTTACGCAATAAAAGGACGCCGAAAACAAATAGCAACCACACGACCAAAACAAAAAGTAAAGATTTTGTTAACTACTAAGCAATAGTATCAGCGAAAAAAATGCCAAAATACATTTCTGGCTGCGTGCCTGTAAATGTTAATTATAAGTTTTAAAAAAATTGGGGATGGCTTTATATTCAAGTTTGTTATGTTATACTTTTTTTCACAGTATTTTACGTGATTGGTAAATTGCTCTGAGGAATGTGCATGTACTCGTGCATACGTAGACAATCTCACGATCGCTTTTCCTAGTGTTTCCAGGAAAGTAGGCTAACGAAGTCCACGAGTCTTCATTGCCATCGCCCGTGCAGAATCTTGTGGCGGGGCCTATTCCCCCAATCGAGAGCTGGCCTCTTATTGACCTCTTCAATTAATAAATTAACCACGAGACACGTATTTAGCAGGATGTTTTTACCACGATTGCATTTTTTACTTCGAAAATATCAGTTGTGATTTTCATATTAATGACCATCAGCTATAGGAAAACGTGTATTAACAGAGCAGTACTCTTCGTTACGTACTGAAATGCATTCGTTTTCACGCTATGTTGGTGTAAAAAATTTAAAACATAACTATAAATTAAAACGGTGTTATTTTTTTGTATCTGTTGAAGACAATGTATTCAACCACTATAGAGTCTGTTCACGGTAAACTGAGCACTTTTAAAACCCTGCTTAAGATCTAATTTTATACACGTTGTCTATTCTTCCGCCTCATGTAAAATTAACACTGCCAAGGGCGTCATCACTTTATTAATGTATCGGTCAAGTAAAACTGGAAATTAGTAGAAAAGTAAATATTTTACAAATCTGTTAATTTCTAAACTTAACATGCGTTAAAAAGACAGAAAGAGAAAGAAATAATTTAAGTTGTCACAAATAGTTACCTAACACTTTTAATTCGACGTTAAAACGTGGAACTACTTTCCTTTTATCGTTACAAACTTTACTGGGCGCATGTCACTCAGTGCGCCCGTTAAAATATATGCAGGTAGGAACAGTTACTATTTTAAAGGTGGATTTTTAAAAGTGCTCACTTTATCGTGAACAGCCTTTATCATTCTGCCTTGAAATTTTTCAGGCACGTCACGATTTTCATCATCGCGATATGCCCGGGGCGCAATGCTCGGCCATGCACGGCACGCACATATAAAAAATACAAAATAAAAATAACTCAAACACGTAACATTGTATGGAAGGATAAAAGTTAACATGAGTATTATTATGATAATGGTCCCTCGTCTCCATTATTACATGTGAAATAAATTTAAAAACTTTTTAAATTCGCTTGCAGCATCAACAGTTTTTTCGTTGACGAAAGTTGTCAGTATGAAGAATATTTTTATGTTCATGTTTTTGAGAAAAGCAAGTAACGATACATTTTTGTCTGACAAAGCAACACACGCCAGCGTGGTTAAAACAGAAAAAA
>NQII01006042.1:117719-137038 GCA_002778355.1 Clitarchus hookeri
ATCAGACCAATTTTAACCGAATTTGTTATGCTGAGAGTTCACACGGTCTTCTTTAAATTCAAGCTTGCTAAACGTTCTGTCGTTTTAATGGTTTTTTTTTTATTTTAACTACGGTATTATTAATACATTAGTACTATGTGTCACGTCTACCCAACCTTTAGATTTATTTTAACCAAAGTTATGTTCTGTCAGTACATAATGCGTTCATTAAGTACCTAAGCTATTTTCTGACCTTGCGTCTGCCATTTTCTAAGACGGAACATCTGAAGAATAAAGCGAATATAATTTATCTCTGGAAACACTACATATTCCCACTAAATTTGTTTCACAAATAGTGGTACGGTGGGACATGTGAACTTGTATGAATTTTGTAAACATTTCATTTATTGTCGAAATGGCTCCCTTGTAAACATTTTAGGTAACGCGTCGTGTTCACCGAACGATTATATTTATTTGAACAAAATTTGGTATACTGGCACAATGTATTGCGAAAATTAAATGCGCCTATTTCACAGTCTTTCTAGTCGGAAAATTTTTTAAGATAGTGCGACATTATGAAATTAGTCCTTAATATGCCTACCATACATCGGATATTGCTCAACAGATTGTAGCTAAATTCGTTTTACACTTTCTGCTACAGTAGTTTACCTGAATTTGCATTTATTAATGTATTATTTGCTTAATTTCTAAACGCCGGCGTTAAAAATAGTCTCGGTTATTAGTTCAAACGATTATATATATTTCGATTAAACTTGGTATCCTGACAAAAACTATTGTAAGTATTTTAAACCCTATTTCGCGAGCTTCTTTCTCGTTATTTTGTCGTAATGTAATTCCACGTGGAAAAATTAGATTTATATCACATTTCAGGGATTATCTAAACTAATCCCAACATATTTGCATACCAATTGTTTGCGTTACACGTTATAGGCTTTGTACGTAGACTATGAGCTCGCTCTATACTTCGTGGCGAAAAATTTACATACGTACGGAGATGTTATGAAGGTAATCCGAACCCAGAACTGATTTCACTGGAGACAGCATAGGACATGGCTATTTAATTAACGGTCTGTGTGCTATTCAGTCTGTCCGACGAACAAAATACTTTATCAGGTTTTTTTTTCAATACATACTTTTTGATAGTTACCTAATTTAACGTTATCTGTAATTGCCAATTAGCTCATAACTGGTAGTATAAATATGTATTAATTCAGTTGTTAGATCTTCACGTAAAAAGGGCCACAGCTCTTTGTAAAGTCAGCACTTTCTACATCAACGTTTGAAAAAAAAAATACACCGCTAGTAACTACATCATACATCACTGGTTACTCCCCGTTAAGTTGGTAGCGAACGACCTCCCGTGTCGCAGTCGGTTGATGCACCGCCGGTCTGCGGTGCGGGAGTTCTGGGTTTCAATCCTATATAGGGCATGGGTGTTAGTTTAAGTTCGGTAATAAGTTAAGTTTGTAATCAGTCTCCTGATAAGCCTTCAGGCATAACACCGGGGGACGCCAATAAATGCTTTCCAACGCAATACAATGATGGCGGTGAATTAATAGAAATAGTTCTGAAACTTGATATTGTATTCACAGTTTAATATGTAACGGCCATTTCACCCTATTAAATATGTTTTTAAGCTTAAATGAAATAAAAGGTACGTATTAGGACACTATTTTGTATTTATAGTATCCTAGCTAATATTATAAGTGCGAAAGTGTGTTTGTTTGTCCTTTTGCGTCGTAGCGGAGCAACGGATCGACGTGATTTTTTGCACAGAGATATTTGGAGGGCTGAAAGGTTATCGCGAGAAAATCACAAAAAATATACAAACGATAATAGTGAATCAAGTCGGAAAAAACGTTTGCCGCCAGCGCGCTCTCTAAACCGTTAAAAATGGAACAATATCATTAAGTATATAATTGTGTAAAATAAAAAGACCTAAAAAAATCTGCGGTAGGATATATCTATCTATAACAGAGAGATACTTAAAAGGATTCGAAGAAATATTGCACATGTTCTATACAAAAACATTTGAAATAATTTTAGACATTCAATGGCTTCAAAGACAAAATGCCAGCGATTGTGACGTCCGAGTGACGTCGCACAACAATCAATTAATTGAGTTCAATGAATTTTAAGGAAGTTTGAAGTGAAATTTGACTGTGTGAAGGTGTCTCAAGCGTATGGCTACAGTAGTGAGTGTTTTGTTTTTAATTACATAAAGCATATTCACTTTCGTTAAAATTTCACGGTTCCTCTTGGATGGCATATGAATAAAGTGAGACTTTCCATGCGGCAATGTCAATCTTGCATATAGCGAAAGGATACAAAAATGAGAATAAAAGTAGAGCCTACGCATGGCATTCAAATAGGGTTAATGAAACGTGAACAGCCCTTTAATAAGTAAGTGTGGCCGTCAAGCATTGAAATTATTTATAAGTCGCCCGATGCTAAACCAATTGAACATCCTTGACGTAGTACCTTCTTTTTTACTACTATAATGTGCTTTCGGGGAATTCTATGGTACGAATGACTCTGAAGTTTGAACTGTTACTTTTCTACTGAGCTATTCTATTGGCCTATTTTACCGTTGCTATGACAGTTGAATGCACATATTGACAATTGAAAAGCTCGTTACCGTGTTAGCTCAATATTTATGATTTCAGGAAGCATCACATGTGCGGCGTATCCACTGTCTCAGATAGACACCATCGACATAAAGACGGGGAACATCAGCAAGGATTCTGCACTCAACCTGGTGGTATTCGGGGTAAGTCCTAAAACAGTATATCTGCCTAGCGGTTGAACGAAGCTATTTTGGAAACAAACGTTGAAAAATTTTGCCGAGACTTAAACATGTGTTGGATAAACGCTGCCTGTTAGGAAAACTAGTAGCGTGTCTTATCATTCTGTTTAAAGTGAAATTCTATAATTGGTTGCAGCTGAAATAGATTCATTTTCGTTACACGCGCACCGGAATGAGAAGTGAAGTTATAGCAATGTAAGTTTATGCCTAATAATTTCAGGGTGTCACTTTGTGAAAGCATAAAGATCTGTCGTTAGGGTCATTGTTTACTAGCTTCAGGTGAGATGGGAATATACAGAATGGGCTAAAAGAACAAACTAAGCAAGGTTTTAAAAAGTCTTCAGTTAACTACATGTGATACGTTACATTTCTTCCCTTTTAGAAAAGGGGCCGCGGTGGTGTCGTGGTCAGACTGCTCGCCTCCCACCAAGGCAAACAAGGTTCGATTCCCGACGGGGTCGCTCCCGGATTTTTACACGTGTGGATCGTGCCGGACGATGTCGCTGGTTGGCGGGTTTTCTCGGGAATCTCTCGTTTCCCCTACCCCTGCATTCCGCCGCTGCTCCATACTCATCTCGCTTCACCCTCATTGGTTCAATACCTCGATGTTAAGAGCCACCCAAATCTCTCCATGCCACTCCTTCCAGAAATTTTATTAATGTGCATCTGAGGTCAATAGTAGAATGATTCTGGATTATTCGACGCCTTTGAGATATGCTTGAGTCTCGGGTATATTTCCATCACGTTTCCAATAATTCCCCTTCACCGAAGTCCTGGTGAATATTTTCCACTGCGTAAAGCCAGAAGATTCGCCTTACTTTAAGTTTGTGACTTCTCGTGAGATATTTTATAGAGCTACCGGTGTTAATGCTTAGATCTTGGGAATGATTTAAATATCGACATAAGGTATGCCGAGGGCCTTAGACGTTACGTTAAACAACGAAGGTAACGTGAGCGATTTTTTAGTGTTTCTGATTGGCCTAAATAAATTCTACGTACGTAGTACGATGTGGATTTTACACTTTTGCATATTCACTATGCCAAATTTTCTTGTAAATAGGAGGCACTAGATTTAGTGGGTGACAATATGAGTGAGTGTAAGACTAGGCGGGTTGTCAGTTTACGAATATAACCTTGCTTTGATTTACTCTGTCTTCTTTATGAGTTTCCGGATTAATCAAAGAACTTTTTTCTCCTTCGTCTTCACTCATCACCGCAAAATTTATTTGCCACAACTTCCTTAATTACCTCTTCTGATCACGGTTTCACGTTGCAAGGAATTCTAATTACTGTTCACTGTTTATTTTAAAAAAACTTTTCCGCTGGTGCTTTTCGAAGTTCATTAAAATTACTGGCTACACGTTAGCATGTTAACCAATATGCAAAGTAGTCTAAATTAAAATAACTTTTCTTTTTCCTGAGGCATGTAAGTTATAGTGTAACTAAATGAAATATAATCCAAACCTTTCGCAAAGGTGAGTACAATTTTTGTTTCATTCTTATCACAAGAGATAAAGCCTCTATTTTGCACATTCTTAGTTACACGTCCATGATTTTCTATAGAAAAGAAATCGCATACTTCCTAGTTTAGATACATTAGAAGTTAGTTCAAGTGTTCATTCTACAGGATGTTCCGTGACTGAACCGACATATTTCGGCAGCGTGTTACACATTAGCGACAAAATAAAAGGTATTTCACAAGTAGCCTATGCAACATCATTTCAGAGATACAAGGACATAAATGTAATAAAAAACACATATTGGAATTACTGAATATCATTAATGCAGATAGTTGACTACATTCATGTTGAACGTCTTACACAAGCTGTTCAAAATGTGCCCCATCTGACAGTAAGCAGGCTGCGATACGCTGTACCACGGCGCATTGACACTGCATGCCTGCAAGTTTATCTCAGAGTTGATTGGTGGCGTCGGTCGTCACCTGCAGCAACTGGTCTTGTGTGTCTGGTCGCCGTCCGCTGTAAACGCTACTCTTCAGACAGCCCCAAGAAGATAAAGCCCAGTGGGGAGAGGTCCGGAGAGCGCGCCGGCCACGGGACTGGCCCAACTCTCCCGACCCAACTGCGCGGATACCCAGCACTCAGGAATGCAGCGACAGCCCTATCACCAGTACCCGTAAACAACAACTATGTCTGCGTGCCCTGCGCGTGTAAACTTGCCTGGAATTATTCCATAACCACCCGCCTCGACACACTAGCAAAGACTGGACACACTAGCACATTTCGAACCGCTCGTGTGGAACTTGCAACATGAACGTAGTCAAATGCATTAAAGATATTAAGTAATTTCAATTTGTGTTTTATTGCATTTGCGTCCCTGTAACTCTTTAATTGGAGCTGCATAGTCTACTTGTATATATGACTGTTTGCCAACGATCTGTAACACGCTGCCGAAGTATGTCGGTTGAGTCGCGGAACACTTTGTATAAGAAACTGTCCACACTAACGAAATGTTAAAACTAACACATGCAGTCAATATGCATAGTTTTGTTCCCAGTTTATGTCGTTTTGTTTTCAAAATGTTGCGTACGCGTAGCTTACAGCAACAATAACGAAACTTTGTTGGTTTTGGAACATCAAACCGCTGTTTCTTCCTAACCGAGCTCCAAGACATTCTTGCGCCTTCTTTTAGCTTGCGTCTACCACGTCTGCCATCCCTAAATTTCCAAATAATACTACAGATAATAATATTACAAATAATATGGGAAAATAGTATTTCAGCCAAAACTTTTAAATGCGTTATGCGTTTCAATTACAGCCAATAAATTACTGAGTTGTCATATCAGTATGGGAAATTTAATTACTCTCAGATTGAGATTTTTCTCATCAATATATTCATATTTGTGACGACCTTAATTCAAAATAATTTTTCAATTTCAGATTTATTTTCGATAAATTACAATTATTTTGATGTTTCTCTACAATTTTTTAGTGTACAGACAAAAATTTGCATATAAAGTTTGGAAAAATACATTCACGTAAACACAACGTATTATTTCAATAATATTATAAATGCGAAAGTGTGTGTTTGCTTGTTTGTCCTCCTTTCGCGTCGCAACAGAGAAACGGATTGACGTGATTTTTGTACAGAGATAGTTGGAGGGCCGGGAAGTGACATAGGTTACTTTTTATCCCGAAAAAATCTCATTCCCTCAGGAAAACATCTTTAGTAAAAATAGCGCTCGGGGTACAATACTGCGTCAATGTAAGTTGTTAGAGTGAGACGAAAGCACAATGTCACACAAAAAAGCGATAGAGGCCCTAAACCAAACTCCACAGGATATACGAAACAATACAGTCATTATGGGAGGAATGGTTGTATTGACGCTATTGCCCACCTGTGGGTCATAGGTTCTCAGTTAATGTTAAATGGCACAGACTATAAGGTGCCTTGAAGATTGACGGTATATAAAACAAAGACTTCATCATGTCTTGGTTTTAAACAGGTTTATTTGACGGGAATTCATACACACATTTCCGGCACTTTTGCGTGAAGTACACATACTTTCTCGGCACATTTTGCCGAGAATTAACTCATTCATTATCGACGTGCGAGTTCTTGGCCTGAAGGGCTGATTACAGTGTTCTGGCTAACGTTTCCGATGCTGTGGGGGCATTAGGTGACAGGACACGTCCCTGAGTGACGACGTTGCTACTTATCTGTACTTGTTGCGGGGTAGTTGTTCCGGCAGTAGTTGAGGTCTGGTGAGTTGGGTGGCCTGGTTACAGGCCTTCTGACTGGCTGTTGTTGGCGTGCTGCACTCAGTTGGCTTCCTCTCGATGTGGAGGTCCTTGTTGAAGCTCACCACTCGACTCCGCCTTCTCGGTGCGGGATTGTAACTTACTCGGCTGACTGATGCGACTGACTCACTCGGCGCCCCACGGCGCGGGAAATTACTGGTTGTCTGTCCCTATATGACTGACCCCTTAACACTGTCTCTGGTTGACTCTGCTGGGGCGTGAACCCCGGCCTCGGTGTGCGATATCATTCTCCCAACTGTCGCACTGATGCACTGACTTTCTCTCTCGGCACGTGATTCTAACTGATCTGGTTCCACTGATTCAACTGATCTTCCTGGCACGGAGTATCGCAGCTTCCGACTGCCCCGATATGACTAACCCGACTGACCCCCTCCTTGTCTCCAAAAACGGCTTTTAAACTATCTGGGCGCCCTCCCTAGATTCCTAAACGTGCCTCCCTTGTTGGGGAAGGGGAGGGAGGAAAGCTTTGAGCAATGAACACTTCATCCACGCATTGGCCTCTTGTTTGTGGAGGGGGCAGGTGGTGGTGTGGGCCAGTTGCCCCTGCCATATGCTGTCAGCTTATTCTCGGTGCGTATCACCCTTCAGCACGTGTTTTAAATCCTTTCGTGGGCGGAAATTGCCAACATATCTCATCATTTCTTAGGCGTGTACAAGTTTCACGCAGTTTGCTAGGGGGTGGGGTAGAGGCAATGGGCGGAGAGTGCTACCCCACCTCGGCTTGACCTCGGCACGCATTAAGGGGTAACATGTCGTCCGGGAGGCCCTACACCGGTTTAAGCTGGCGGGGGTGAGTTCTGTGGCAGTGCCGCTTCTAACGCATACTTCAAATATGCGTTACGCATCAGTATTACTGACTGGTGACTTCCGCCAAACTATACCGGTGATTCAGAGGGGCACACCTGCAGATGAAATCAAAGCCCATCTCAAGTCGTCAAGCTTATGGGCAAATGTCAAGAAATTCAGTTTGATGACAAATATGAGAGTGCACCTATACAATGGCGTTGATAAAGAACATAAGGCTGATAAACTATTAAAAATTGGAGATGGGCTGTTAGAAACAGATGCCGAGAGCTGTGTGTCACTAACGGGGGAGTTTAGTAATTTGGTGCAGAGTGATACAGAACTGATGGCTAGCGTTTACTCAGATCTACAAAGAAATATAAATGACGACCAGTGGCTATGTAAAATAGCGATTCTAGCACCAAAAAATGGCATTGTTAATCAAATTAATAACTACCATTTTGAAAGCGGTGCAAGGAGTATTTGTCAGTAAACACAGTCAAGGACACAGAACAGAGCACTTCATATCCTGTAGAGTTCCTGAATTCTCTAGAGTTGTCAGGTGTGCCCTCACTTAAGCTCCAATTAAAATTAGGCGTTCCAGTCATGCTTTTGCAAAATTTAGATGCACCGCGATCATGTAACGGGACGAGGCTTCGCGTCACACAACTTGGGCGGAACATAATTAGTGCCATTATTCTGACAGGAGTAGGAAAGGGCGAGAACGTAATCATCTCCCGGATGCCTATAATCCTCGCAGACCTCCTGTTCCAATTCAAAAGGCTGCAATTCCCTCTCAAACGTAGTTTTGCTATTACAAAAAACAAAGCGCAATTGCAAACATTACAGGAAGCGGGGGTGCACTTGGAAAAACCGTGCTTCTCTCATGTCCAGCTCAATGTCGCATGTTCGCGTGTGTCCAATGCTCAACATCGTGTACAGTAGCGTTCTAAAATAGTGCTATATTCTGTGTTTATGATCGGTGTGTCTACTAACAAATACCGTTATTTCTCCCTATAATTTTGTTACTATAACCACACGAGCGAAGCCGCTGGTAAAAGCTAGTGATTTCAAAAAATAACGAACACAAAGTTGTACTGATGTTGGGGGAGTAGCGAACATTTCATTCTATAAACGATAGTAAACACTAAGAGATCCAGCTCCTATAGAAACTAGACTTTTTCATTATTGAATGTTGCTACTTTGAATGCTTTTACTTGAAGTTTATCGCCTTGGGTCGTGGGTAACGTGCAAAGGAAAGTTTATGCGTTCAAATAATTACCAATAACTACGATTTATTATTTTTCGATAGAGTGAGAGATACCTCCAAAAAAAGTACACACATCTCGCATAACTATATTTGATGACACTTTTGGTTGGTGTTTATGACTGTCTGCAGTAGTCACCCGAGCGATCCCAACTACGGCGTATATAACGACCAGCGTTGAATCCCCAGCGCGCCTCATGTTACACGCTCTACCAGCCTCGTGCCAAGTTGGCCCTTCATCAAGATAATGGTTTCAAAGGCCCGCCTGCTTGCAGGAGATGCTCAAGAGCCATAAGGGCTACACTGGCACGCGCTACAAACGCGACATCGCCGCTACGCGCAGGGCTCTGTACTGGCGTGTAGTGTTCTCGTCTTGCTGCGTGTACATATGGGATTTTAAGCGGTGACAAATTGTATTGGTGAAATTTCCGCAACAAGTTTCAGTGCAGGACCCTTGAGTATGTGTGTATGTATATAACGCCTTTATTTTGAAAAACAGCGCTTTGAAGGATCCCTCCCCCCCCCTCTTCTTTATGTTATTGGAGTGCTCTGAGATTGCGTTTTTAATGTGCGTGACGCCTTAAAAGTAATTCATAGGCACAATCGTAAGTGGTAGTTTAGTACACAGGACGTGCCTTTAATGGTTTCGTAAAAAAATACCACTATTTTAAATACTTTTCAACGCAGTTCGAACACGGGGCAATGTGCCCCCTTAAGTCGGTTCAGGTTTTATGAACACTTCCACAGTCAACACTTGAGAACGCATTCCTTTCTCCTAAATTCACGTATTTCACCATAAACACCAATCGGCATATTTACAGTAATTTCGGCAGCAGTTAATGTAAAGATAGTCTATATTTTGACGTCTGTTAGGAACGTAATGTTTGAAACTATGGATGCTTAAACGTGCTTCGTTCGGGCTAAGTATGAATTTGGCACGAAGGTAAAGTATTTCAGTGGCCAGTATTTGCATTGTGTTATTTGATCGATTAATGGATTTTGGTAAGTAAGGTCGTGATAGGGGCCGCAGTGGATGAGTGATTAGACTGCTCACCTCCCACCAAGGCGAACCGGGTGCAATAACCGGCCGAGTCACTCCCGGATTTTCGCAAGTGTGAATCGTGCCGTCGGCGGGTTCTCTCGGGGGATCTCCCGTTTCCCCTTGCCGTTGCATTCCGACGCTACTCCGTACCTCTCGCTCCACCTTCATCGGTCTCTCAACACCTCTAATAGCCTCCCAAATCTCTCCACTCTCCACTTTAACGAAGACGCGGTAGTTCGACTTGTTTAACCTGTAACATGAATGCGGATGGCAACCGTACAGCTCACGAGTCTTCTCCATCGATATGGCCTGTATACTGGTGCGAACTTGACAATTATCAGAAAAATTCTAGTTTTAAGCCTTACTTGCTGAAGCCACGCGGGTCTACGTCCTGCACTCTGAAACCAAGATGGCTAACTCCTCTTTAAAAATGACTACTTTAAACTCCAGCATACCAACCAATCTCAAGAGTGCTAGACGCAATATTACTCATAACGCCACTCAGTTACTATGGCAACCGATCAACAACCTGCTCAGGAATTAACGCCTTCGAATAGAAACCAACGTTAAGCAAACATTAATAACTTATAAATACGTTTTCAATAAAAATTATTCCTAAAAAGTTCAAGCAGATAATTAACATGATAATTAGCATAATATATAAAATAATTACTGTTAGGAAGAATAACATACCTGAAATAAGATTATGTCTTTAAAACACAAATATCCGTCATTAAAATTCTTAATGTTACAAACTACTAAACTAATTTTATTTTTAACGTAACAAAACTGTGATTTTTCTTATTTCAAATATTTTATTAGTACTTTTCGATTAACATCTTACTCCACTCCCCTTTGGTTCACTTAATGGGTGAACTTGACCCTCTATATTGACGTTCATAGTGGTACTATAAAATCCATAAAAGGAAAACTAGCAGAGAATCATACTATAATAAATAGTCTTTTCAGGAAAGTTTTAACAGTTGTCGCTGACGTGAAATGTATTTATTATCCACCAAATGTACAAGCTTCATTAAAAATATACTAACAATTAAATCCTGTTGTATCGCTGGTTCCGTATTTCGCCTTATCTCCTAATACCTCCAATCAAGGTAGCTACAATTACTGAAAAACTTAGCAAACAGTAGTTTATTCTTCATCTCTTTAATACTATTGGAAAAAAAGTTAAGATCTCCTAACACTATGCAACGTATTGCTACACAGTACTTTCTCGAAGTGTCTAGCGCGCTTGTTCTACATTTTCAGTCGGGGCACAGTTAACATCGCACAGAATTATACTGCGGCTGATCATAGCTTATGATAGCTAAGTAGTTAAGTAAAGATGGCAGTTATCAGAATTTTTTATCTTAAGCAATGATGGGTTATCTATTGCCGTGCCCGTTCGTGTGGGGCGGAGGCCAGGCAGGTGGTTATTAGCGCCGAATCTAAGTCGTGACCCAATTCATTAACATCGGAACGGTATTGAAGTGGTTTGAAGTCCACGATAAATCATGAAAATCCTATAGCTTGTAGCCTTTACGACCACGTGCATACAACGTAAAACCCAAACTTTTAATTTTTTGATTGTATTTGAGAATATACAAAAGTTAATTCTTTGGCTGTGGTAGGGATTTTTATTTTACGTAACAGTTGCCCAGTTTCCATAAGAAAGGTTATAAGTTTTGAAATGAAGCGCATGTTAATAAAATTAAGCTTGTTCATGATGGAGCCCTTTTGAAATAAATATTTTAAAAGTTTATATTCACAATTATTGTTTATTTTGAGGTAAACGCTGGATTAAGTTGCTTTAGTAATGATGGCAGCAAACTAAGCGACGTATCCCACTGTCTTGACGTATTTTTAATTAATATTTATATATTAGCCGTTAATTTTGATCATGGTAAATGGTTTTATTGACACACGCGTCATGGCAAATGTAATGGTTTTTTGTAAGAGTTTCCAAAAAATTTAAGTTAAATTTTGATGCAAGTGGTATGGTCAGTTAGTCGTTAGGCCGAAGGTAATGTTAATTTGTACATGTGGTGAAGGGAATCACAATGGGCGGAAAAGTGATACACTCAAGTTTTCAAAAGACATCTGTCAAGAGAGAACCAACCTAAGGTTTAATAGTTCTCAAGCTGTGAGTGCTGCCAGGATCTTAATTAGAAGGTTGCCGAGACTGGAGCAAAGAAAGAAAGGAGAAATGTGCTGCAAATGTTAAATTGTTATTATTTCAATACTTGGTACTTCTGCTGGGACTGTCTTTCATTTGTGGTAAATTATTTCGATTTTTTGATTCCAGGATAAGGACGAACATTTGGAGTTAATGGATGGGGTGCTGGTGGACCTCCTAAACGCTAAGTGGAATGCATTTGTCAAATTCAGGTGAGATAGGACAAATCACTCATAGGTTTATTTCCATCTAAGTGATAAGCCGTTATAGATTCAACAGTTTTGTCACGAGTAATATTTTTAACACAGGCAGTAATCCAAACTGAATTATACCTTATTACGAATAAATTATAAAGAACTGAGAAATCTTTAAATATATATACAATTGAAATTATTTTTGTAAAATTTTCGCATACGTCTTTGTGTGTATCCAAGTTCGCAACAGGGTCAAATTCAGTTCAGAGATTTTTGATCGGCGCTTAAGAACGAAATTTTGAAAGTCGATGAGGGTGAAATGAGGTAGAGATAGAGCAGTGTCGGAATGCAAGGGAAATGGAAATGGGAGAACCGCCAGAAAACCCAACGGCAACGTGAGTGAGCGAGCGAGTGAGCGAGCGAGTTGATTTGGGCGGTTCTTAACAGCGAGGTCTTGAGGGTGAAGTGAGGTAGTATGGAGCAGCGCAGAAATGAAAGAACGGGGGAAATGGGAGATCCCCGAGAAAACCCAATACCAGCGAGATCGTCAGACACGATTCCCACTTGCGAAAATCCTGACTGAACCGGCTGAGGATTGAACTCGGTTCACCTTGGTGGGATGCCAGCAGTCTAACAGCTCAGTCACCGTGGGCCCTTCCTAGGTAAGCGCTGGCGTTGGCAGTGTACCAGGTTTCCTCTATTTTCTAACGTTAAAAAGCATAATTCGAATTTAGAATAATTTCATACCTAAGTAAAATATTTATTTAATACATAGTCAACGTAGCTCATAATTTTAATTAACGATTGCCTTTTGGAACCCTGCGCACCTAGCGGCGGAAATTTTCTCTACGCCAAATCCTCCCATAAGAAATCTCGTTTAGTTCCTAACCTTAATAGAATAAACCTCAACAGATTCATTATTTACGTAGTGTATATTTGTGTAACTCTTCTTACCGTGCCTGTATACAGGATGACTCTAAAATCATGGGACGAACATTGAGGGGTGGTAGAGCTCACTAAAACAAACAATTGCTGCATAGGAATATATGGGTGGAAGTGACGCGTTGAGGCACAAACACAAAAACATAACACATTAACAGAAACATAAAATTTTCATTAGCAGCATTCTTAACGAGTGATACCGTACAGAAAATGTTAAAACAGTTGCTGGAAATGCATCCACCAACAGTCACGCATGCTTGGCGACCTCTACATATGGCGTGATTGGCTGACAATGGTGGCGTGCGTGAAATACCCGGCGTATTTGAATCTGTTCGCCAATCACTCCACCGACGCTACCAAGCTTGCATTACTGTCGGTGGTAGCAATTTTCAGCAATTATTATAAACATTGCTGTAAAAAGGCATTTAGCAGTGACGTAAATAAACAATGTGTTGCATTTAATATTTATTTTTGTGTTTGTGCCTCAACGCGTCACTTCCGCCCATATATTCCTATACAATAATTGTTTTTTTAGTGAGCTCTACCACCCCTCAATGTTTGTCCCGTGTTTTTATAATCATCCTGTATAATACTCTTAATGAAAACAACTTGCAGGTCAAATCATGTCAATTGCAGACTGTGCCGTCATTTGCGGGTGAGATTCTACTGAGCTAACGGGTTGTTGGTAGTTGTGATTGCAGAGGCGTCACGCTTATGTGGACTAGGAGGCCGGGCCGGTGATTAAAGACCATCCTTCACCGTGAATCATGATTTATTAGCAAGAAGCCTATAATCAAGAGATTCGAAGCCCACTTTAACCGGCACGATCTTTTGTCTTTAACATTCCTCGGCGTGACTGTATGGCGTTTAAGCGCCGCCTACGTGAACCTACTTTGTCCGTTCGAAACGCGGAAGCAGAGAAGCAATACGGGCGAGAATTGCACGCTGTTATGAAGTAGCTTTTAAGCTTATTCGTACCTGAAAGGGGTCATGGGCGTAGCTAAATAATGAGTCATGATTAGGTAGAACACAGCAGTATAAGATCGAGTTTATTGAACATAAGGATTATACAATAACTATTTACGTGAATATTGATCGGGGGAGCTTAAATGGAACACCAAGATGCTAATTAATTGTATTAAGTATTATTAACTCACTCCATTACTATAATAATTTAATTGGAAAGTCCCCACCTTGTTCATGTTGCCGGAGGCTGATTCTAGGGGGCGGTTAACGACGGCCGGACACACCNTAATTGGAAAGTCCCCACCTTGTTCATGTTGCCGGAGGCTGATTCTAGGGGGCGGTTAACGACGGCCGGACACACCCATCTTCCGTGGTCTTCTCATTCCAGTGGCCCAACGACAAAAGACGCCACTCCAGGTGTTACGCTGGCCTATATCGGGCGCGTTGTTTAATATTTTCGACCTCATTTACTGGCCTGTGGAGGGGGTTTCTGCAACTGTATTTCGCAAAGTGCTATTGCAATCACACTCGTGGCTTGGTTCAATGTTTGAAGGTGTGACCAGGCAGGCTGTCTAGCTAAGGCGTGATCACTTCATAAAATCGCCTATCCAGTACCCCATCGACTCTGCACGAAACACACTTGGGGAATTTTCATTTTATTGGTGATAAGTTGGATACAAATTTCTCTGCATTCCCTTTACAAATTTCACAGATTTTCACGTAGTATTTATTCGGATGTATCGGTTCGAAAGCTGTCTTTTTGGCCATGTTGAAATGATTCGAAATAATTTTTAGAACAAGTGAGATGTGTTGAAAGCTGTCAACTGAATTAGTGCGAAAATGTATTTCTTTACTTAAGAGAACAAACTTTGAACAAATACAGTAAATTGTAATTTATATAATATGAAAATTATTTCACTAGCCAGGTAGGAAAGCCTTTAAAAGAGAAATAAAGTCATAGTGACTAATTTATGCAGCACATTAAACTTTTCCTGGATGCTAAACGTGCAGGAATACATAATGTACATTTTATAAATGCATTGCTCAAGTTTTATCTGACTGTAAATCAAATCCAAATAATTTCAGATAAAACACAAAAAGGATATCAAAATTATGTATGGCGTTTGTAAACAAAAATATTTTTTTCTTGAAGTTTTAAACAATTAAACAAATGTATGGATCCTCGCCTGTTATTGTGTGAGCAAAATAAGAGCAAATTTTTTGACGTAGAAAAAATATTTCGTTGTTAAGGTAACGAAATTTTTCATGGGATGCAATTGCGTCCTTGCATGGTTTTCGTGTCCCAAACTGTGAATACATTACATAATAATAGTTATTCAATAAGCTTTTCTTCATTTATTTACATTAGGCAGGGTAAGCATATATGATATTAGATGGGTCTAGAGTTAGTAGCCCTACACCCCAATTGCACGTGGAAAGTCACTAGATATGACTAGCTGAGAAGATGTAGATGTTGAGGCAGCGACGGAATAGAGACGAGCGAAGATGCCAGAGCACCCCGAGAAGACCCCGCAACTCACGGTAGGCTACTCTCTACGACAAATGACACATCTGCACGTCCACCCCAAACATTTCCGGCTCACTGTTGTGTCAATGCGATACAAATATATATTTTTACTGCTGTTTCGCAGTTCGCTGAGAAGTACCGACATAAGACTGGAAAATTTCACCGTCCGCGAATGTAGGCATGCAAACGTAACTTTAGCAAAGGATTAGAAAAATTGCGTCATATCTTAAGCGTCCTTCTGTAGGTGTGCCATTTAAAATGGTTACAAATTTAAGCTGGTTTATATACGCTTTAGATTGAGTATTGGTAACTTAAATATAGAATAACTAGTTTTCTGTCCACAGCTTTGCCCGTGTGCAGTACATGAAGCAGCTAATAATTTTCCTTTACCGAAGGACCTTTACATATGTACACCACATCAGTGGCTATACCCACCTGTGCTAGGATTGCCAGTTGCTAGGTGAAAACTTACTCTGGATGAGGCCACGTAGAGCTGCCAATGCGAGCAGCAGCCATACCTTCAGCGACTGTCCTTACACCTCGCTTATGGCCATGACGAAACTGACCTTGAGATCGAGTTGGAGTCTTTTCAATCAGGAAGGTGCTCCGATAGAATGAACAGCATGCGCGTTACGAAACCTTACTGCCCCGTGCACATACAGCGAAGACTCTGGCCTCGATTACGTCTTTTTGACGAGCCTGCTGCTATCGCAGCATTTTGAGTGGTAACATCGGGCCCCAAACTTAAGGAGATAACTGGCGTGACGTTATNGAGCCTGCTGCTATCGCAGCATTTTGAGTGGTAACATCGGGCCCCAAACTTAAGGAGATAACTGGCGTGACGTTAGGCCAGGAAGGTAAATACTGTTTATGCACGCTTCGTGGTAATGAATTGCATCATACACTTTTACAACCGTAGCCACATATTAGTACTCAATTTATACACTTTCGAAAACTTAAGCAAACTATGCTGATGATTTATTATATATTCTCGGATACGACTTTTGGCCTGGCAGCTTCAAAGGCTGCTGACAGCAGTGCGAGAGCATCGCTGTCGGAATTCGCCAGCAGAGTTATGCGCAGGCTGAATACGGTAAACCGAATTCCAGCAGAGCGGTTGCCCAATGTCCCCTTGCAAGCTGCCTAGATAGCTCGGGGACGAGCTGTGTGNTAAACCGAATTCCAGCAGAGCGGTTGCCCAATGTCCCCTTGCAAGCTGCCTAGATAGCTCGGGGACGAGCTGTGTGGACCAGCCATTGGCTGGTCCTTCTGAGTCTAGCCCTTGTTGGGGCCCAATATTTTGACTTTCTGATTTTTGATTTACGTTGGTTGAACGCACGAAATCATGGACTAATAAGCGGTCTCGGGTGAGTAAGTCGTTCGACAACCAAGGAAGAAAGCGCCCGGGAGTAAACTCTGTAAGCTGCCACTCAGGAGCAATCCTAGAGAGACAGCCGGGTTGTGTATGTGGCCACGTAGTGAGCACCTGCATGTAGCTCCAAGGCTCTGTTCGGTGAATCACTTGAGACTGACGGGACATGGTAACAAATGAGACATATCACTGTAACGTTAACAGTCNGGCTCTGTTCGGTGAATCACTTGAGACTGACGGGACATGGTAACAAATGAGACATATCACTGTAACGTTAACAGTCTTCCACTCAGAGTGGAAGTCGTTCAGACCTATGAAGCTTGACTGTAGTGACAATCAAGTGGAAGGGCATGTTAAGGCTCAAGGTAGTAATATAGGAATTTCCATAAGAAATTAGGCTCTGAAAGTTGTCTCCTGTGATACTTTGGCGGATCAGGTACAGGAGGGGAGGAGGTGCGAAGAGCCGGACATGTTCCGGAAAACATGTTATGCTACTGGAATATATTTAAGTTAAATTTAATATGGTTGTAACACAAAAAGGTTCGGGTTTTTTGGAAAATAAATTATAGATAAACGGCCTTACCATTGTTACAAAGTGTTGTTCTGAAGTTCTCTAAGTGATTCGCAAGTTAATAGTTCTGACAGGTCTATTTGCAAGAAACCAATTAAATGTTGCTACACAAAGATGGTTACTGTGTGACTGGAAGAGAGACTATCACCCAATACACTCTTCATAGAAAATGACGTACCATGAAATAATATTAATCGCCTATACAGAGCCTCATAAGGTAAAGCAATTACCCCGATGTAATTAATTAAGTATTCAATTATTAATCCTGCTAATTTCTGGCCTTGGAAAAATTCTAAAATTAGTTTTTAGATACGTATACAGCCTGCCTTTTAAAGCAAAAAACAACTTCATCTGGTAGTGAATTTTTGAAGAGTCTACGAAACAAATTTTACGCTTTTTGCTTTTTAAGGGGTTGAATTTTAAGGTATTCTTGAAGCAAAGATAAAACCGATAACTTATCGCGTTAATGCGCTCTTAAAGAGTCTTCGAAAACACATTCTACCTATTTTCACCTTTAAATTGGTAAAATTTAAAAAAATTCCTAAAATTTGTTGTTTTATATTTCTACAAGCTACCTTTTAAAGTTAAGAGCACGACGATATCTCATCGCGTTAATGAGATATTGAGGAATCTTTGAAAACGTATTTGGCCTATCTTCACCCTCTTAGCGGTCAAATTAAAACAAAAATCCTGAAATTTATTTTTAGGTATTTGTATAGGCTGCATTTTAAATCCAATATCATTATGATACCTCATCGGGTTAATAAGTTATTCATGAGGCCTCGAAAACACATTTTACCTCTTTTCACCCATTTAGGGGTTTAATTTCTAAAACTGCTTTTTAAGTAGTTGCCTGCGCCCTAAGGAGAAGCCACCCCTGAATTATTATGCTTTTGCATCCAGCTGTTTGAGCTGTGAGTTGATGAGCGTCAGTCAGTCGGAAATTTAATTGCATACATTGCTATTTCGTTCCTAACAATTCCGCATGTCGCTTGGTTGACAAAGTAGTTCCGCGGTTATGTCAGTCTGACACATATCGGAATAATACACAACCGACAAAAATTAAGTAAGGGTGGTGAAAATGGTTAGTTAACAGCTAGCCTGCTACGGTCAGCTTCATCTGCAGCACTACTTACTTTAGTTTCCCTGGCCAAGGAATAGAATAATGTATTTCCGAGTCTGCAAAAATATTTTCTTCCATGTTCTACGTTTTATTAAATTACCCTTCAATACTACTATTTTTAATACCCAGACTTAAAAACAACTGGTAGTACTCAAAATTATGTTTTACTATTCTGTCTGCGTCTTGCAATTAAGGAATATTTTTGTGTTGATTATTCATGTGTTTTTCCTTTAAGTTAATAGGGGAAAGCTAACACCTTGTCCCAAAAATTAAAGGGGCCGCGTTGATGTAGTAGTTTTACCACTCGCCTGCCCCCCCTCGATGAACCAGGTTTCGATTCCCAGAGAGGTCAAAACCAGGATTTTCGCATGTCGNCCCCTCGATGAACCAGGTTTCGATTCCCAGAGGGGTCAAAACCAGGATTTTCGCATGTCGAGTACGTGAAGGACGTTGCTGTTTACGGTGTAGGATTTCTCGGAGTGCTCCAATTTACTTCGCTGTTGTGTTCTGCGCTGTTCCACTACCCATTTCGCTTCACCGGGGCAGTGGTGGCGCAGTGGCCAGGGCGCTCGCCTCCCACCACGACGATCCGGGTTCGATCCCCGGCGGGTTCACTCCCGGATTTTCTCATGTGGGAATCGTTCTGGACGATGTCGCTTGCCGGCGGGTTTTCTCGGGGTACTACCGTTTCCCCACCCTTGCATTCCAGCACCGCTCCATTCTAGGGTCTCATTTCTGTCATGCCCGGGGTTGACGGTCACCTACGGGTC
>NQII01006043.1:0-63549 GCA_002778355.1 Clitarchus hookeri
CATTTTGCAAATTACTGTTAGTGTGAAAAATTATAACATTTAATTTAAAATTGCACGCCATTTTGAAATGATTGGTCTATTGCTCGTTTTTCGGTGGAATAAATGAACCGATACAAGTCAGGTGCCCAGAAAAGAAGACAGAAAATATTGAGAGAAACAAAACGTAGAAAATAAAAATTATCTGCTCATTTTCCTCGATAAGAGACCAAACTAGATACACAAAATTCAGCTGCCGATTCTGGGGTTTTCAAAAGAAAAAAAAATGAATACGATACTTAAACAAAATGAAAAATCATCATAATTATATTCAAATATTTTAGCTGCCGAGAATCAGTGGTCTTCATCTCCAACTGTAGAAAGAAATGACGGCGATACTCAAAAACTATCTTCAGTGTCTGAGAACGTTTGCAGATCTAGTGACATTCATACTATTGTTAGCCAAGGAGAGTCATCTGGCCTATCAACCCAAGGTAAATCATCGGAAACAGAATATAATAAAACATTTGAAGAACCCACAACTGAACATAATGAAGACCAAACAAGTGCTTTGGGTTGTTATCCCATAAAAACAGAGGAATGGCCCGTGGAAATATCAGATGTGGATCGTCAAGTAATTGGAAGATTTGGTCTTCTTGACGAAAACGGATTTAAGTAAATGGCGAGTAAACTTCCTGCTGACCAAGATGGACAATGCTTCCCCAAATCTTTATTATACTCAAGCACCCTAGGTGGACGGGAAAACCTGCCAAGAGACTGACTTTTATAAAGCTCAACAACCCACAAGCTTTAATGTATCCCATGCAGACTGTTTAATTCATCGACTAGAGACATTAAGCACACAAGCTATCTCGCTTCAACAGAATGGTTCGACCCTACGAAAACCATTGGCATAAACTGTACAGGAAGCTCGCTGAACACGAGACGAGTCTAAAGCATACGCAAAATTATTTGCAGTGGAGGACTCTTCGAACCATTTACTAAAGGATCTGGAGCTACCGATTGTCAAAATCGGAAGCAATTAGCTTCAGAAAGAGACATAATATTGCGTTTACTCAAGCGGTTTTTTGATGTAACAATTTTTCTCGGTAGTCGGGGTTCACCGTTTCGAGAATCATCTACAAAAATTTGACATATCTGAATGTGTTGGACAATGGCCTGACAAAGCCAGCAATAGGTCTGGCAAGTTTCGAGGCGCTCAAGCACATATTAAGGAAAAGAACAGTTCTATAAATTATTCTCTATGTGCAGCACATTCGCTTAACTTGGTGAGAGTTTATTCTGCATCGTGTTGCACAGATGTAGTAACACATTTTTTTTTTTGGCTGCGTAAATCGATTATACGACTTATTCTGTGCAAGTCCCAACATATGGAAGACAATGATACAAAAAACTGAATGTTACTTATACAGAGAGTATGACACAGGGTGGAGTTCAAGAAAAGAAGCTGTTTGTCCTATAGCGAGATATCTTTAGAGTGTCCTGGGTGCTTTAGACGACCTTCTCGACCCACAAGGACGTCATAACTTAACAAATTAAGCCCATTCAGAAGCAATAGGCTTGCGAGATAAATTTTTTTTCCTTCAAGAGCCTTTCAATTGCATCCATTTGGATAAAAATCCTAGAGTGTTTAGAACAAAGACATCTTATTTTGCAATAAAAAAAAAACTGTTTATTGGTATAGGAACAGAAAATATTAACGATCTATCAAAAGAAATGCAAATGTTACGTGATAAATGGACTAAAACTCTATCCGAATGTAAAGTGGTTGCGGGTGCTATAGATATTTCAACTGAGCTTAAAGACGAAAGACACAGACGAAGACCAGGGGATAAATGAGAAAATACTCCTATTGTCAACGTCACCCTAGAAGATAGTTTTAAATGAGACGTGATTTTATCCATTTTAGACATCATATCTCAACTGAATCAAAAATTCAAAAGTTTAAACGAAATGTTTTACATTTATACCCTTTTCTTAATTTGGAAAATTTTGTCACCAATGAAATCAAGTAAAAGTTTAGCTTACTACTTGAAACATATCGTAAGGTTTTCACATTTTCCTCAGCAGATGAAATATTGCATCTGAAGACTGTTTTCAAGTGTACTTTCAGGGAGAGCTAAGACTCAGAGTTAATTTCTTCGCCTTCTAAATAACAAAGTGTTATTTATAATTTGTACTTGTAGGGAATGAGTGAAGAGATTAATCTTAACCTAGAGGTCTTAAAGGGAGTTTTCTCTGAAGTTTGTTTCGTGTTAAGGATTTCTTTGTCCCTACCTGGGACCGTTAGAGAAGGGGAACGATCATTTAGCAAACTAAACCTACTAAAAAACTAAGTAAGATCGACAATGCTGGGAGAGACACAGAATGGTCTGGCAATGCTTTTAATTGAGCATGAATTGGCCAAATATATTAATTTTCATATAATTAGAGACTTTGCCAATACTAAAGTCAGGCGTTTAAAAAAAATCAAACATAAAAACCAATTAACAACTAACATTTATACAATTTAAAACTAATGTTTTACAGTTATGTTAACTG
Organism: Clitarchus hookeri; assembly: GCA_002778355.1. Classification (NCBI taxonomy): domain Eukaryota; kingdom Metazoa; phylum Arthropoda; class Insecta; order Phasmatodea; family Phasmatidae; genus Clitarchus; species Clitarchus hookeri. The sequence goes on from NQII01006043.1 coordinate 2,539, forward strand.
AAGCTTTTTATTTGGTTTTGTCAAATGGTTATTCACATAATTTCAATTATTTACACGTGGAGAGACGATATTTATATGGATGTCCCTATCACTTTGAAATAGTTGTCAGTGTTAGGTTTAGTCTGTTTTCTTTTCGTTTTTTAATTTGATTTTTTGTAAGTTATTTATTAAATGTGTTTATGGATTGAAATAAATGAAATAAAAGTTGAATGTTAAATGACTATTGTTTAATTATAATAACGCAGTAAATTCTGGAAAAAGGTTTTATTTTAAAATAGAAGAAAATGAAAACAAATATTTTACAAATTATATAACTTTTTATTTGTACTTAAAAAATAATTAAAAAATGTAATTTGAATTTAGTTGGGATTTATAAAACTGCCAAATAATTTCGCAAAAACTAAGTGTATAATATAAATTATTTTCTTTGGTAGTGGCATGAATGTTTTTGCCTCTGACATCACAAACCACGATAAAAATCTAAATAGATAAAAGGATATATGAGAAAGGGGAGGAAGCAGATTGTGTGTGTTGAACTCCCGCGAAGGGGGGCCCAAAATATTTTTTGTGATGGACCCCGAAATTTCTGTTGACAGCCCTGCATAGAACACTAGACATAAAAACAATAATTTTCATCCTTTTCAATTGCCATAACAAAACTTATCACTTCAGTTTTACCAGGTTATGATTTTAATTTATTAGAAACTCATACCTGAAAGCAATGAAACATATTCATTTTACACAAACACTAAATAGTGTTTATAAATTTTAACTGATAAAGATAATTTGTCTGATTTGAAAATAACATTATAAAGCCATAATCAATTTTAATACAGGAAAAAGTGTTAAAAGTATGATAAATAATACATTGCAAATATATATATATATAAATTATGAAGTCAGTGCCACGCATGGTTATGATTGTTTAAATATTTCTTATTTTGTAATTGACATCATCGGATTTCTGTTTTATATATTAAAATAGGCTTTTCCACAACGTTTTTCACATTTTTCGGGAAAATTAATCTTAAAACTTTCATCCAAGTCACAAGACACTATTAAGAATTTTTTAACCGCCTATTTCAAAATTTTAATAATTTTCTTTAGTTTCACCACTGCCAGAATTGTCTCTATTTTATTCCTCCTACTAAAACTTGGTCAACGTAAGACATATTTGTGGTTTAGTTTCCCATATCGGTGAGTTATGTTTTCTGAATATAATTTATTACTTTTGAAAAATGTCTTGCAAAACCTCCAAAATGGCACAATAAAAAAATAATTAAAATGATTTTAATACAAATGACTTGAAGGACAGTTTTTCTTTAATATTTAATAACTATGTAGCTAATATAATCATGCTTTAAAACCAATGGTTTATATGATTCAAGAGTGTGATAAATTTCTTCAATATTTAACAAGATAATGAAGTTCTCTGTTTTTGTGGCTTAACTCTACTTAAACGTCAGTCTTTGTGAGATGATGAAAGATATTAGGTTTGCCATCAAAGTTGAGTAAAATATTAGTGTAACTTTCAAAGTGAGTTTTTAATAACTGTAAAAAATGGAAATCATTAATTTCTTTTAATGAGCCTAAAATAACTTTAGTCCGTCAAAGGTTACCATTAAACTTGGAGCCTGGAAAAGAAAATGTTTGTATTTTTGGAGGATACTAGTTGCTGGGGTCTGAAGAAATATGTTTTACAAACAATAAATTGTTAGTTTTATGGCATCCTGTTTAACTAGAGAAATTACGGAATATGCCAAGCTTCCTATACTATTTGTGCGTGCTGCATTAAAAAAAGTAAATGTGTTGTAATTACACCTTAAAAAATGAAAGGCAATCGAAATAAATTTCTTGTACTATTTATTTTTCGGTAAAAGCCACTGTAAAATGTTATCTATGTCGAAGAAAATATTCGGAACAATTGAAAAAATCAAAAGTGTATAAGAATTATATGGCAAATTTTGTTGAAGAATTGGTTAATAACACACAGATTATCCCACAGAAGGAGTTAAGTCAGTCATCACTAATAAAAGTCAACAAAAACAACATAATCTTATCAAACCAAAATAGTTGTTAAAGCATAACAGAAAGTTACGAACGCCACCCAAACCGTAACACCAGACATGCTGACAAGAATGTGGAACGAGTTTGATTATCGCTTAGAAGTCGTTAGAACCGCTCGTGAAGGTCACATTGAACATTTATGAATGCATGGTAAACCAACTTCACGGTTCAACGGTTCATTTGATTGGTCAGTCAAGGTTGTAGGTTGTTTGGTTTTGATATTATAGACCTCCAAAGTTGGGATATTCTTTTATACTCATTCTGTATAAAAGACAATATTGCTTTATCGATATAACATCTGTCTTTACCGTACATACCCCATGCAACTAAAGATAATTTACACATTCTGTAATGATAGCAACACATCTCTTAAAAATTGGGCGGAATTTTTTAAATTTGCTTAGAGATATATGATGTTACACTTCGGTACAATAAAAGTCACACGGTCTAGCCTTATTGTGGGGTGCAATACTGCTATGAATTTGTTTTAATAGTCTCGTAATTAATGGGTACCTAAATCTAATGGCTCGAAAGTTATGAGGGGGACTTATATCTCTGTAAACGCTTTATATAAAGAAATTAACTACGCGTAAGTCCATAAAACCAGTCATCGAAATACGTTAGGCTTATCATCGTCTTTTCTTCAAAAGCGAAATAATGCTTAACAAAAAAAAAAACCTTGTAATTTAATTTATCGCGTTCCTAGAAAGGGCTAAGTCACAACACGAGGTAATCTTATGGCTTTAGAAAAAATGCAAGTATTATTATTATTTGCTATTTGAAACTATGATGTAGCTACCTCAAGCTACAAGATAAGTGAAGCCAAATTGTTGCATTGGTTCCTAAATTAAGAAACAAAATTACTAATTTTTTGCTAGATTTATAATATATTAAACAAGGTAACTTTTCGGGGAAAGGAATTATATAAAACTCATAAAATTAAGTAACATTGCCCGAAAGTCAATATTTTTTCATCTACGCATTAATAGGCTAAGCTGTAAAACTTTTAAACACCAAGTATTTCAATGGATTGGAACTAAAGCAGAAAAGCAAATAAATAAAAGAAAAATTCTTAAATAATATTTTGTGTTAGATACAACTTTGATGATTTATGGGGATTAAAATAAAAAGTTATTAATATTTCCAGAGTAGGTCTAAAACACATTTTCCGTTTATTGTAGGTTAAGTATTTCCGCTAGTATGATATACACTCATTTGCGGGAAAAAAATCACCATGAACGACTCGCGCGAGTACAACAAAGTTTGCCACACATTATCATCAGAACGGATATGCCGCTAAGGAGAAGACATGTCCCTCCGTCATTCATAGCTGCAAGACACCGAATAAGGTCTTACTAGCAGTGTTGGTCACNCTAAGGAGAAGACATGTCCCTCCGTCATTCATAGCTGCAAGACACCGAATAAGGTCTTACTAGCAGTGTTGGTCACAGAGCCGAGTTCGGTGAACACGCAGCATACCCCGATGGTGCATTCGGAAAGCCTTTGCCGATTTGGATGAGTTGGAGAGAGGCAGCATCGTCGGCCTCCGACAGGCAGGTTGACCGTTTTTATCCATTGCTCACCACTTTGCCCGTTCTTCCTACACAGTGTCTCAGTGTTGGACGCAGTGAAAACAGGAGGGTACACACGCCCCTCGAGAAGGCTCAGGTCGACCCCGGCGGACCAACAGCAGGGAGGATCATTTCATCGTGCGGCATGCTGTAAGCACTCCACGGGCGTCACCGCGCACCATCCAGGGACATGTCATGGCAGCCGGGGATACGCCTGTACCCACCAGTGCTGTATCCAGGCGGCTAGCAGAGCGGGATAGTTAGGACCATTACTACCAGAGTATCGCCGAGCACGTGTAACCTTCTGCCGGGAACGGTCAGCATGACAGCCTTCGGATTGGCGACGAGTGGTGTCCAGTGACGAATCACGGTTCTGCATGGATACTGACAACAGCCGAATTCGAGTCTGGAGACGTCCTGGCCAGCGCTGTGACCCACGCTTCATTGCAAAGTGGCAAACCGCCGCGAACGATAGGTGTCATGGTGTGGGGTGCCAGTTCCTACGATTCCCGCACCACACTGGGGGTGAGGAATGAACCCTGACGGCGCGGCGATATGTTTAAGAAAATCTGTAACCATGTGTGCTCCCCTTCCGGGTTCAGCTCTTGGTAACCCCATTTTCCTGCAGGGCAATGCCCGGCCTCACACAGCATGGGTAGAGATACCAATACTGTGTGAGGCCGGGTTTGCCTTCGTGATGTCAACATGCTTCCTTGGCCAGCCAGTTCCCCAGACCTGTCGCCCATAGAGAGCGTTTGGGAGCAGATTGGACAACATGTCATTTCAACGGTAACTACGCCAGATGTGGAGGGGTCAGTTGCGCCAGCTGTGGCAGGATCTTCCTCAGGAGAACATCCAACCTCTATATGTCTGTATGCTCCATCATATCGCCGCCTCTCTCCGTACTGCATGTGGTCCAACACCATACTAAATGCATTATGCAGCTGTTGGTACCCTGAAATACATGCTTGTTGTGGCACAATATTTTGATATTTTATGTATACGTAATACCATGTCTTGTACCTGTAGCCACTGCAATGGCACCTTCAGGGTGGTCAACATTTATTCAAATAAATGTATATGTTTTGTTTTTGATTAAGAACGCATTATTTTATAAGTTTATCTGTTACTCAATGTATTTTACACAGAATCTGTCAACATAATTTTTCTAATATTAATATATTTATGAAATTTAACTTTATTATATGAAAATAAATTTCTTTCGCGATGTAGGGGACAATATTTTTGACGTAGACAAATATATTTACTCTCGGAGACTTTAACTTATTAAGGAATTCAATTAAGTATGTAATTTTTATTAGCTCATAGTCAGTTTACACGTTAATATTTAAAACTATAACTTATGTCTTCTGTTAAAAATTAATTGCAAAGTATTTTATATTGCAAAAGACGTGTTAACACAGAGAGCTAAGTTTATTTACACCAGCGTAATTATCATAGGCTTGCAACTCATACGTTATGTACAGAACGGACAACTTTTCTCTTATGTCCTCTGCAATTCTCCCTGACAAAATGCACATTACGAATCAGTACTTCTCGGTTGCTGTCTATTAAAGAAGTAATTGAAAATTGATAACGCATTATGTTGAAAGCTGCTATTAAATCACAATTATTTTGATATCTTTCTTGGTACTGAAATTTTTGTTAAATGCTCATCAGCATTTGTTATGATTTTTTTATACTTGTTAATTCATCATCAGAGTTTCATGTATAAAGTTTTTGGTTTTTACAACTGTCATTCTTTTCAACATTTTGCTTTCATATTTCTTAATAATTATGATTTGAATCTTTTACATATTTTTTTTCTAATGTGAATAAGTGCTAAAATTGGCACCGGTTCCTTTTCTCCGTCGTTTACAGGAAGACGTAAAATGTCTTATTGCTACTGGTTTCACATCTGAGAGTGGTCCATAAAGGTGTCCATAATTTGGGATAAATTGTTTTTATAAAATCAGACATTTGAAGCATGTAGTTAATTTTGGCATTACTGTCGTATTTACTGACGACCTGTACTTCACTTTCTTATTCTTCCTCCGCAGCGTCAGGTAATTTGTTAGAAGTCATTTTATGTAGCAATAAAGCCCGCATTTGAGAACACATATCTGTTTACTGGATAGACATTTGTTTCTAAAGATTCGTTCATAGCAATCTCTGCTATCTGTTTTCTACTCGTGATCTTACGAAATGTTCCACGATGCTGTAAGGCTTCATGGGCCAAGGACCTTACATTCATAAATTCAGAATTTATTAAATGTACTGCAATTTAAGTGGGGCCACAGAAGTATTTTCCTTTGGCTGAGTTTGTGTTTGTGTGCAATGAGGGACAGATTTAATGATAATGTTATTAACTGGGCTCTTTGAGCACACACGTTATGCCACGTACAGTGACCGCAGGTGAACAGTGCTCAATCCATATTTGCTCCACTTGTGTGGATGTGACCTTGAAACACCCCACCCCTAATTACTCAATTTCTGAGTCTCCAAGCACTTTCAGTGCAGTACGTATTTGCGTACTTCCAACACTCTAAATGTGAAACTGCGAGAATTGAACCAAATCAGTGAAAATAGTGAAAATTGAGGGACTGAAAATCAGTGTCTGATAACAAATTAATATGATGGCTGAATTTCACAGATTTATTTGTTATTCCCACTGAATGTTGAAAATTCCACTGCCATAAGTGACTTGTTCCCAGGTTATTTCTTTGATTTGCCAATCGGCAGTAGCTTATCGACTGACGTTCAGTGAATCTTATTTTACTGACTGATATCACTGATTCGGATTTAGAGTGAAGACCAACTAGACGTTAGTCCCTTGTATCCAGCGCAGCGTGAACACCAGTTATATAGGCCTATTGATTCGCACTAATCATCATCATACATCATACACTACATTGTACTGTGCAACGTTCATTACTGACCAACTGTCAGGTAATATGTCAGCGATTTGTCAACGTCCTGCACCCTAAATTCGTATCAGTGTAAAACCACTGATTTCCAGTGAAATTCAACTACTCGGGTAAGTGAAAATGGCTCTTCTTAAAATCGGTGGAAACCCACTGGTTGTTCATCGCGTTTCTGTGTACTGACAGTACATTTCTGCAAAAATTCTCTGGCAGACAATATTAATAGTTCGCAGAGCATATAACAAGATGGAAGGTGACATCAACCTTCGCTTTCCGGTCAACAAAAATACTGTTATTTTCTGTATGCCAAATACGTTTGACTCGCATACACCTATTTGTATAAGAAGTTGTGAATTGGAACAAACGACGAACTGTTTCAATACAACATAATCACAAAGATCAGTTGGTAGTAGCGGACCATAATGCTTAAACCTATTATATTCATAAGACCGCACTCGTGATTAACTTACCTGCATGTTCCCCTCTACCCATCCTGTCACCTAACTGGTCTAAATGAATCTACCCGAATGCCAACAGCATAACCTTTCGTACTACATTACATTTACAAAACAATTATATTCAAACAATGGGATTATTCACCATTGAAATTCCTATTACTTCAATCCTTGAGATGCGCCCCCAATTCCTATTTTTGAAAATATATTCAGGCAACAAGTAGCATAGACTTCAATAATCTATACATTAATTATTTTTAAGAGCATTTATATGATAACAGCACAGTACTAAGTGTAATTTCTAATGACCAACAATTCAGTTTGAAATTATTTTTAATCTAATACGCAGCATGTTCATAATTGAAACCAAATCCTCTACTAGAGATGCAAGTGTACTGTTCCTATCAAGGGCTCCGACCATTACATTCGCGTGTACAAAACTGACCATATCATTCAGCAATATAAGTGTCAGTTTGATAAGATACATGTGACCATTATGTATTGATTTGTATTTACTAAACAAAGAGACTAAATCAATGAGGAGTAGAGCGCTTATTTGCGCTGGCATACACATTCATATGCTTTTCTGTGAACTTTTGTATTTCTTACTGTACAGTGTGACAAGTCATTTTTATAAACACAATTTAAATCCAATTCAAATCGGTAAGGAGACTTTAAGAACTATTTTACTGGAGCATAGTATCATTCATATAATCTTGGCCATTGACTTAATATGAGAATTGTTTGCAGACAACGAAAACTGTACTTGGAACAGAGGTAGCGATCTCGACGTATTTATTCATGTACTTACATTACTTCTAATGTATATATATTTTTTTTTCTGTCTCTGATATGTTGTAAAAATATTTCCGACTAGTCGTTTGTTTATAAATGTTGCGTGTTTTATAGTATCAAATATATTTTATTTTGTATTCTGTTTTCTGGTCGCCCTTTTTACCAAAACTGGCCGCTCAATAAAACCTGGCCTCTAAAGACCCGCGTACTGCTCATGTCATGTTAGGGAAACATCCATCACAACAAAAAACCAGGACGTGTATGATCCCTTCCCTCTTCCTGGCAGACACCAACCTTCTCCATCGAGGAAGTTCCAGAGGCCATACTATAATTGCAGAGTACTTTGCTCTTTCATGTCTATTGTAGACAGTTGAATACATGTTGCAAACAACGGTTATATTTGACCAGTAATGTACAGTATCTTCACGCGTTTTGTATCAAACCTTTGAAAAAACTCCCCATGTTTGATGTGTTTGGTTGTTTCCTAAATACGTCGTATATCACAAGCTGTTTATACTTGTGTTAACATAAAAGTACCTTGTATTGGGTTAAATTTAACTTTTAAATATATTTTATTTATAAATAGTTGTTTTTTTTTATAACTAATGTTAATAAATTCAGAGACTAAACAGGTGTGTTAAAAATGTATAGTAAAAAAAAAAATGTTCATGTACAAAATATTACACTGAGCGCGCACGAATGCGGTGCGTTGGCCCTCTGGTGTAATATTCTAAGCTTTGTTTATATGCGGCGGAGGAATATCCTGGAAGTGGAACATCAGCAGGGCTTCAGATAAGTTGGAAGTAACTGTGAATGCGAGGATCAGTGCCCAATCACCTTTCCTGAAGGTAACTGATTCGTAAACTGTGCTACTGCTCTGCGTTAAAACTGGTTCGTGTCAGTGATCACCGAACACAAGGCCGACACCTTATTGGTTATGAATACGAAACAAGTTCTTTGCCAGGTTAGTTACAGCACGCTTCAAAATATTTCCTAATCTGGCGATTTCATTTGAGAACCGCTACATGGATGTATTTATTGCTTCGCACAGTCGAAAGGCCGGACTTGCCGACATCGCACACAGCATCAACTTGGTATGGGTGCTTAGCAGAACAGCATTTTAATAAGTGTAAGTGGCCAAGTACTTATCCTTTACCAATCCCCTAAATATGTTACAGGAGCTCCACCTTGTTTTCTTATTTTGAAAGAAACCTGGTATTTATAAATTAACCATAGCATTTTCATTCCAAATCTTCAACACAATTTACTAATACCTCTTATAATTCCGTAGAGAATACAGGCTTACGTCAAACTTCATATGTATAGGCAGATACTCTATAGTTCATTTCATATAAGAAGGCCACATTCTGACAGTCAGTGAGTGGCAACTTAATATATTGAAAACAACTAACGTCCCATTTACAAAATGCTGTATCAGCTGATGCACGAACGAACAAAAGTTAATATTACGTTGGCTATTCTGAGAGCAGTGCCGGCGCACATCAGACAAGCAGAAAATACGCGCATAAGAAAGAGTTCGTACATTAATTAATACATTTTATTTTACGTGGTCATAAAACAGCAGTTTTTAGTTTTAGAAACGAAACTTCGTGATAAAATAGTAATGTATAGGTGTTCAAAATGAGATGCACAATAAAACGATACGTATCCAAATGTGACGAAAAAATCCAAAGTTTCCAGACTCTCAAACCAGGTGCTGCCATCTTGTGATTTAAAAGTGCACCATCTGTTGCAATATGCCCTTCCATGCCGTCTGTTATCCGTATCCCGAACTACACCCAGAAACACATTATAGTTTTGTTGTTTAATATAACGTATTTACGTGCATATATAAATAATTCTATTTTCCCGCGAGCTCTGTATAATTTTTAAAGTAACTTGTATTTCGTAAACCCCGTTTATGAACGACCCTACACACGTCCACAAGCTCCGTTTACGAATGCAGCGCCACCAAAGCAGTTCACCAACTGCCGCACGCAGCAGCACCTCCTGGACGCGCTGTCTCGCCACATCAAAGCCTATTCTTGACACGCCATTTGATGGCGAATGGATACATAAACGAAAAGGCGCGGCGATTGTCAACTGTCAAGAAAGTGGCCTTCTTATATGGTACAGAATATATCTAATGCCATTTTTAAGGGAATTTCAATTTATAAAAAACATATTGTCTTGTTAGTAATGTTGTAAACATAAAGAATGACTGTAAGGTTGGCCACATTTTTTTGCACACATTGTTGTAAATAAGAATAGCAATAATATTGTAAGTCCAGTTATTTCAACTACAACGAATATTATCTTAATAAACTAAGAATATTTCTTATGAAATTATTTGCGATGTCTCGTGTTCTTTGCGCTGCACGACGATTGTCCTGTTGATATCTGCAATGTTGTAAGAAGCAAGCACAAACAAGGTTATATTTAGTGTTTATAAATGTTTCGCAACGGCGATTTTCAAAATGTGATGATTCTGTCTTTTTCGTTCTTCTTGAAAATTTTCTCAGTCATGTAACATCTCAAATTCTCCGCTGTTTGGCATTTTGCCTGTTTGTACGATTTAATTCTTTGAAATTGGGAATCACCTCCTTCGGTGAGTAGTAATTGTTTATATTTGAGTGTATAACTTAATTCGCGTATTTTACATAATATTTCCTCATGCTTAAAGTGCAGTTCACAACTTGAGGTGAATGCCGTTCTCGAGTTGATGGATGTCGAGTTGTGGCCCTGGAACTTCTGAAAATGGAATTCTGATCAGGTCTAACCTCTTCACCCAAGGCAACGCTCCCCGTCAACGAGTTTTGCTCGGCGTTTCTGCCAGTTCCGCCAGTGAACAGCGAAACCCAACAAACAGATATAAATTTGATTTAAATCAATAACCGTCCATGTGCATGCTGCTATATTATTTTAATAGCATTTAAAACAATTTGGAATGCAGAATAAAAATTTTTTAAGTATCATAAAAAAATATATTATCATGAAATGCATAATTATAAAAAGATTATAGATCCTGGGGCCCCATTCAAATAACCAACTGACTATGAAAGTACTATTTTAGTTATATTACAAAATAACAACATTTCGAAAAAAAAATCGGAGTATTGTTTTATGAGATATTTTATTATTCCAGTCACATCACTATGTTTCACAAAGATATTAAATGTGTACTGAGCTGAAAATCTTATTTTTTTAAAGTTATTTAAAATAAAATTATTTCAACAGACATTTCTTAATTTTTTTATTATAAAATTATGATACCATATTTCAATCATTTTGTGAGTTATTGCAAATAAAGATATTGTGAGGAAGACAGGAATCGTTTGGTTTAACATAAGTCTCTTTAAATTGTCTTTGCTTAACATTTTTTTTGTAAAATTACACATTTAGGTTACCCTGGATTCGCGCCAAGGCCCTCATCCTGCCGGTGGCGGTTGGGCTGTGGATGTGGCAGTCCCAGGTAACAATTAATTTTCTAACCTGTAGTTGCTGTTCGCCGCAGTCACCCGGTAGGGCGGATCACTACCTCGTGTGAGTTTTCTCTTAACATGCCAGAATTAACATGCCAGAATTAACATGCGAGAATTCACATGCCAGAATTAACATGCCAAAATTCACATTCGTAACTTTTACTTACTGCACATTGTCTTGATTCATAAGTTACTATGTGGCAGTTATTTTCTAGAAATTCTTTCATCGCTTTGAAATTCAAGCAAAATGGGAACAAAAACCTTTTTTTATTAAATCTGTTAATGAAAAAATGTTACAGGATGTCTTGTAATGGAATGCAAAATATTATTACTACTTGTTCTATAGTCATAATTGCCGGAAAACCAATGGTTTTTAAAAATCATATATTTGGTCGTTAAACATATATTAAAATCGTTTAAATACAGCATTCATCGAGTTTTGAAGCGTAAATATAATATATTATACTTAAAACTTTCATTTATATGATATTAAATATTTTCTTAATCACAACTCTTAGTTTCAGCTAAAGTATTTTTGAGGCCACACGAGCTGCATATTGCAATTTCTTTGAAATCCAATGCCTGGTTAGCTTACTGCAAGGTTTCAACTTTTAACTATTTTGGTTTTTAATTTAACGTTAGAAGTTAAAATCCTTATATCTGTGTCCCAGTCTTTGCCTCTTCTCCTCACTCCCTCAGCCACTGGCTCCTTCTTTGGTCTTCCTTATGGCCGTCTTTCATTGTACTTCAGTTGCAACATCCTTCTTGTCATCCTCTCACTTCTCGTCCTCTTGACGTCCCTGTACCACCTTATTCTTGCCTCCTCTATGATCTCTGCCAGCTCCTGTATCTGTACTTTCTCTAGTAGCACTTCATTTCGGATTATTCCCCTCCTCGTTACCACCGTCATGCTCATTGCAAATTAGAATCCCCATTGCCTATTATCTTTCTTTCCATCTTGTCCCCTTTATTCATGTTTTTGTTCCATATGTCACAATTGGTACAAAATNATTGCCTATTATCTTTCTTTCCATCTTGTCCCCTTTATTCATGTTTTTGTTCCATATGTCACAATTGGTACAAAATATGTCCTTTACAGTATCTACTTTATCTTAATGGCACTTATCGTTTTCACAATAGGTCCTTCACACTCACATAAAAATAAATTCGGCAGGTAAATAATTGCCGAAAATATCTTCCACCAATAAGTATCACATACGCTATAAAGGCTTAATTAATTAATAAAAACAAACTTTCTTGGATCACTGTATTCACAATAAGAATACACACCTCCAAAATGTTTTGCACCAAATGTATTTCTCAGCTATTGTTGTTTACGGCCCAAGAGAGAGTACGGGATGCAAATACACACTGTATATGTAAAATACTACGCCAGACTTGATGAATTACTTTTTTATAATGCGCCTACTATCCCAGTGCACACGTTTCATGTGCAACCAATTATATGCAGCGCTTTATATATATATGTGTTAAGAGCGCATTAAAATATTCTCCTTATTAGATAGGAAATATTCCTTCCAGGACAAGGACTGGGGGCTGTGGCACCGTGGAGCCATCCGCCATTTTGGATTACACCATCTTGTGTTCCTGACCTTGACTTTTGTCAACCATCTTGTTTCCAGTCGCCATCTTGTTCCACCCGCCAACTTTCTTTCATCTGCCATCTTNCCTTGACTTTTGTCAACCATCTTGTTTCCAGTCGCCATCTTGTTCCACCCGCCAACTTTCTTTCATCTGCCATCTAGTTTCAGGTCCCTATTTTGTTTTCGCCTGCCATCTTGTTTTCCAAACACTCACCTTCGCATCTGTCGCATGCACTCTACATGCTGTAGTTCTCTCGCCGTCTGCTAGATTGCATCACAGATGCCTGTTATGTTTTTGCTGCTAGAGTGTGCCACTGTCGTGTTCCTTTTGTCATATTTTATTAAATAGTAAAAGTTTTTACTGAATCTTGTATGTGATCAAATCAGAAGATGTTTCGCCTCCCTCGCATACACCAGATATAGAAATCTTATTTGCTCTTGTTCCCTAGAGGCATGGGTATAAGTGTTAAATCTGAAACGATTTCACTCCTCACCATCTACCCTCAGTTAAAAATAATTATTCACTTTTGGTGAAAATGATTATGCTTTTACAGCATGCACGCACATATGGGTCCTGACGCACTGCTACGGATGTCATCATGAGAGAGGTTGTGCCGCCACCAGCAATTTTGATTATAGATTGTTGCAACTAGTATTTCACTTCGGCAATTTCACTTGTGCACTTCTGCGTGGGGATTTGGGGCTACGACAACTGTTTGGACCTCCGACCAGGATTTAAAGCCGATTCCTGGGGTTTCCAACCCTTATCCTTTACCGGAATTATGGGAGTGAAATTTCTTTTGGTTGCCATATCTTGTCTCATTGTAACCATTAGAGTTGGTATTATTCTTACCCACCCTATCTATCTATCTACTTCTTTTATTTTCTTCCTCTTTATCTACAAGACTTTCGTTCTCTTATTTCGGTGGTTTTCTTTACTATTGTTGTTCCTTCTAACCATTGTGTTATTTTGTCGTAGGTTGTATAATTTTCTATGTTGTAACCGGCCTGTACAGCTCATTCTTGCAGCATGATGGAGATTTAAAATGTATGTTTTATATCTCTGTAGTNCCTTGACTTTTGTCAACCATCTTGTTTCCAGTCGCCATCTTGTTCCACCCGCCAACTTTCTTTCATCTGCCATCTTGTTTCAGGTCACTATTTTGTTTTCGCCTGCCATCTTGTTTTCCAAACACTCACCTTCGCATCTGTCGCATGCACTCTACATGCTGTAGTTCTCTCGCCGTCTGCTAGATTGCACCACAGATGCCTGTAATGTTTTTGCTGCTAGAGTGTGCCACTGTCGTGTTCCTTTTGTCATATTTTATTAAATACTAAAAGTTTTTACTGAATCTTGTATGCGATCAAATCAGAAGATGTTTCGCCTCCCTCGCATACACCAGATATAGAAATCTCATTTGCTTTTGTTCCCTAGAGGCATGGGTGGGTATAAGTGTTAAATCTGAAACGATTTCACTCCTCACCATCTACCCTCAGTTAAAAATAATTATTCACTTTTGGTGAAAATGATTATGCTTTTACAGCATGCACGCACATATGGGTCCTGACGCACTGCTACGGATGTCATCATGAGAGAGGTTGTGCCGCCACCAGCAATTTTGATTATAGATTGTTGCAACTAGTATTTCACTTCGGCAATTTCACTTGTGCACTTCTGCGTGGGGATTTGGGGCTACGACAACTGTTTGGACCTCCGAACAGGATTTAAAGCCGATTCCTGGGGTTTCCAACCCTTATCCTTTACCGGAATTATGCGAGTGAAATTTCTTTTGGTTGCCATATCTTGTCTCATTGTAACCATTAGAGTTGGTATTATTCTTACCCACCCTATCTATCTATCTACTTCTTTTATTTTCTTCCTCTTTATCTACAAGACTTTCGTTCTCTTATTTTGGTGGTTTTCTTTACTATTTTTGTTTCTTCTAACCATTGTGTTATTTTGTCGTAGGTTGTATAATTTTCGATGTTGTAACCGGCCTGTACAGCTCATTCTTGCAGCATGATGGAGATTTAAAATGTATGTTTTATATATCTTTAGTAGTGTAAGAGTGTACCGTATTGTAGACCCGCGCGCATAGTTGCTTTAGCAGCCATGCGAGTGGTAAAGTGAGAGGGCGACGGCAAAAATTATACCAGTTCCAGACCGCAGGATAGATGACCAGTTCCAAACCGAAGGTTGGATGACCACCATACACAAAACGAAACTTCAATGAATATTATAAATGTCTTAAATGAAAAAAATAATATTATAATAAACTCTACATAAAAATTAAATAAAAAAATTATATTAAAATTTACCTCTTCATAATTGCCAGGGACTGAAATAGGTCTTAACTATGATCCATAACTGGAAACGATTGGGGGGAGGGTGCTGCTTAAAATGATTTCCATAAGATAAGTTGTGATTGTAATTTCTCGTTTTAAAAGAGTCATTTTTGTACCTGAGGAAATATTTTTTAAAAAGTATTTTTGTATCAAGCTGGAGAAATTTTTTTTAATTCTTTTTGGAGTTTTAAAATGTATCTATACTCTATAATTTTTCTTACAATCGTGTGTACCCGTTTTTGGAAAATTTTGAACAAATTATATTTTGTAACAAGGAATCCCTCACTTTTATTTCTGTGCAAATCAGAGATGAAATCAAAATACATTTTTCAGCAACACAAAGAGAAAAAATGGGGGGGGGATGTCTCTTTTACGTTGGGAAAGAACAAACCAGCTGAGGTACTAGAGAAGGAAATGCTGTTTGCTTATGTCGGCCAGAAACCGTCACACCGTTTCCCTTTCCATATTTTGAATTAAATTAATGGTTAATTTATTTTATTATTCGCCTTGGTCTCTGCTGTTTCGTTTTCTCGTACGCCTTGCTCACTTTCGGGTCTTCATCATAGTTATTTACTTAGCTTCAGATTGGGGGACAATGCCCTTCAGCTGATCAGTTGCCTACTAATGTTTTCTTTCAAGTTCTTCTGTCTTTCTACGGGGTAACCTCTAAGCTGTGTAGTTGATCCGTTCCCACTACAAAGTTTTGTTGCATTTCTTTTTGTGGTGGTTTTATAGTCACGTTAGTGACTTTACGGAGGATTCTAATTTTCAGGAGGATTCATCTATATCAAGGTATCAATCAAGATCCAGTTAAGATGGAAATCACTTTATTTGCAAATTGTCCTATAAGTTTTGCAGATTCCGTTTGAGGCTTTATTATTCTATATCATAAATCTCCTACTTCTACTTGTAGTTTCCTTCGTAGTTCAATTCTGATATCTTTAACTCTTGGACACTCAAGAGACACATGATTGACAGTCTCATTCATTACACAGACCGAACAAAGATTAGTGTCTTCCATATTACAGTCATTAAAAATTTAATTTACTTTGAATCCCGATGTTCAGATATTATCTGACTTGGTTAATAATCTGTCGTTCAAATATGGTTCATTGGTTCCTTAATATCTGGNCCCGATGTTCAGATATTATCTGACTTGGTTAATAATCTGTCGTTCAAATATGGTTCATTGGTTCCTTAATATCTGGAAATGCGTGATAGGTGACCCTCCTATTCCCCGATCAGCTCCATCTCTCCTTACAGATTCGAAAAGACTCTTATCTCTTCTCTCTTCTCTCTCTTCCTTAATATCAGCGCTGTTCTCCNCTTAATATCAGCGCTGTCCTATCTGTATCTTCTAGTAGTGAACCCCTTCCTTCTGCTAAAATGTCCAGGGATATTTCTCCCACTGTTACTTGTAATTCTTCGGTAGAAGTTTTCGGTACGTCTTGTGATCGCCAGTAATGCTGTCCTCTGAGTCTTTAATAATAGTCTTTGTTTTTGTACTAGACTAGTACTGGGGTACATGATCGCTGCTCTATATAATATAATTCCCAGGAATACATTTTTATAAAATGTGTTCGTGGTCTTAAATCCAAGGCCTCATGCTTCTGTTGAAATCGTTCTCATATTGGTGAAGTGGCTCACTGCTTTCTTCGTAAAACATTTTATATGATTTTGGAAACACAGCTTATTGGCTACTATTATTCCTAGTTATTTTTCCGTCTTTATTACTTTAACAGGCCTTCCTTCAAAACTTATTACTGGGTACGTCTGCAAACTCCCTTTGCGGTTGTTTCCTCTACTGATAAATTAAGCTTCACTTGTTTTCCTCACCCTTAAACTTTCTTCAGGATTTCTTCTGTCTTTCAAATTTCGTATGGTCTATGCTGGTATCAGTATCAGTGAATAATCTGTATATGTGAAGATGCCGCACTCTACTGGTCAATTAGTCTCTGTAATGTGTCGAATTGGGTGTTTCATAGGAGAGGTTCTATTACAGACACTTGTGGATACACTTTCGTCATACTTTATTTACACTAGCATAGTTTATTTCATAAAAACTTCTTATGTTTTCAAAGTACAATGGAGATATTTGGGCGGCTCTTAACATCGAGGTCTTGAGAGCCGATGAGGGTAAAGCGCAGTGAGTTTAGAGCAAACGGAATGCAAGGGCGTGAGAAACTGCAGATCTCCGAGATAATCTGCCAGCCAGCTGTACCATCCGGCACGATTCCCAAATGCGAATATCCGGGAGCGACTCCGCTTGGAATCGAAACCAGTTCGCTTTAGTGGGTGGCCCTGGTAGTCTGCCCTCTGCACCACTATTGCATCTTCTTGTTTTCCAGGGAATTTTTTTATTAGCCCAGACAGATTACTTGGACAATTCTTTTGTTTGAGCTGCCACAGGACCTTCGCCTACCACACATTTTCAAATTCTCCACTGATGTCTAGGAATATCACTGTATCATAATATTCTCTTGTTGTCCTTATTTTCCTTGCGACACTAAGAACAACTCCTTCCGTCCCGCTACCATTACTCAATCCATGTTGCTTATGTTTTAATCCTTCTTTTACCTCCAAGGCTCTATTTTTTTTAACCCAGCAGAAGTTTTTGACCTTCCAACTTTCTTCGGCAGGATTCAAACTTTCGTATACAGTTTTCTTAGTTTCTTCGCTGGTCTGTTATTCTTTGTCTGGGTATTTTGGGGGTGTTGCCTCTTGAGACATTTTATGTAACAACTTTGAAACTTGGGGAAAGGTCGGTTTTGATTTCTCATACTTTACTTGTGTTGCTCTACACTTGAGAAAAAAGTTCAACCCTTTAACATACAGTTTCAGTTGAAGATTTCCTTTAATAGTCTTATCCAGGTACGCCTGAAGAATGCAGTTGTTTAGCATTCTCCTTGTTGACCTTTTTTCTTGTCCACATTGAGTAATCTAGAAGTTTTATGAAGAGAGCATCTGCCTCTACCCGACTCTNTCATACTTTACTTGTGTTGCTCTACACTTGAGAAAAAAGTTCAACCCTTTAACATACAGTTTCAGTTGAAGATTTTCTTTACTAGTCTTATCCAGGTACGCCTGAAGAATGCAGTTGTTTAGCATTCTCTTTGTTGACCTTTTTTCTTGTCCACATTGAGTAATCTAGAAGTTTTATGAAGAGAGCATCTGCCTCTACCCGACTCTCATCAACGGCGCCTCTCATGTCTCCACGCAGAACTCCTTCCAAGCCCAAGCTTTCCACATCATCAGGGTCTTTGTTCTGCAATACTCAATGATTTTCTTGGAAATGTCTTGTGATGGTTTACGTTGTACGAGTGAGTAACCCACCGTTATACAGTTCAGTTGGCCATAGTTTGGTTTCCTAAGCTATGGCCAGTTTGTATCTGATTCCATGGTAAAATTGTATTCACATGTAACATTTTCTTGGCTTATTTGTAATTTAATCTTATTATCACAATATAAAAAGAATCATAGGTTAAAACACTGTTCATTATTTTTAATATAGGCCTAGTTAAAACCAATATAATGCATTCACTTTATTAAAAATGTTAAAGTTTTTTAGAATTTTGTTTTGTTAGTACTATGCAATGTTTCAATGTTATTATTTTGTTATATTATCTACTTTCTTTTTTAGTAGTAGTTGACACACCTACCATTGCACTCTGTTTTTTCTTGTAGTAGAGTTCTGTTATATGCATGTAGGATGTACAGAAAGGACGGAGTGAAGTGGTTTATCTTGTAAGTGCTCTACTAGTTCTTCACGGGTACTTTCCACGTAGCGCTCGATACGCGTAATTTAATTTCACTTCCAGTATTTTCTGCCTGCTGTAAGAGCAACTGGGTCAGCGGCGAATAAGGTGAGTTGCCGACTGGGTAAATCTGTTGGAAGCATTGTGAGCTCGCCAGATTATATCACCTATACAATTGAATTCTCGTCCCATGCACCCGCTTTTTCATCAGACGAAAAACACAATTGTAATGTTATGCTAACGCACACTGACATANCCATGCACCCGCTTTTTCATCAGACGAAAAACACAATTGTAATGTTATGCTAACGCACACTGACATATTTATTACAAGCTTTTATTTACCTCCACTTATTAGGGAGAAATTATTGTAAGCTGCATTTGACCAACTTTCCCATATCCGATTGACTTGAAACTTATCACACAAACACAGTTTCGATGACGNTTAGTACTATGCAATGTTTCAATGTTATTATTTTGTTATATTATCTACTTTCTTTTTTAGTAGTAGTTGACACACCTACCATTGCACTCTGTTTTTTCTTGTAGTAGAGTTCTGTTATATGCATGTAGGATGTACAGAAAGGACGGAGTGAAGTGGTTTATCTTGTAAGTGCTCTACTAGTTCTTCACGGGTACTTTCCACGTAGCGCTCGATACGCGTAATTTAATTTCACTTCGANGTTCTTCACGGGTACTTTCCACGTAGCGCTCGATACGCGTAATTTAATTTCACTTCGAGTATTTTCTGCCTGCTGTAAGAGCAACTGGGTCAGCGGCGAATAAGGTGAGTTGCCGACTGGGTAAATCTGTTGGAAGCATTGTGAGCTCGCCAGATTATATCACCTATACAATTGAATTCTCGTCGCATGCACCCGCTTTTTCATCAGACGAAAAACACAATTGTAATGTTATGCTAACGCACACTCACATATTTATTACAAGCTTTTATTTACCTCCACTTATTAGGGAGAAATTCTTGTAAGCTGCATTTGACCAACTTTCCCATATCCGATTGACTTGAAACTTATCACACAAACACAGTTTCGATGACGNTTGTAAGCTGCATTTGACCAACTTTCCCATATCCGATTGACTTGAAACTTATCACACAAACACAGTTTCGATGACGATACAATAATTGAATGTCTCTGCATGTTAAAGAGCAGTCGCACAGATGCAAGCTGAGTGAAAGCATACCAATTCCTTGGTAATGGAATAAGTACAACCAACACTATTAGATTTTGTAGTTGACTGAGTTGCGGGTCCAAAGGCTCGTATCGTGAGAAAATTGGTTACAGAACGCATTTAATTCTTATACCTTTTCTGGTCCCTTACTTATATATACAGGTAACAGTAATTTCCGAGTCCAAGTAATAATTAAATACATTTTCATATAAACTCCAAAAATTATTATTTCTTTTACGCAGTAATAATACAGTAGAACATATTACAGAACACGAGTATCATAATTGAAGCGCAGACACAATACCAGAGAATGTACCATTATGCGCATGGAGCAATCCTTGCAATAGGTTGAAATATATACAGTTAGTTTGCATAGTTCATGTCATTGCAGCATCGCAGTCTGTTATTAACAAAACGTTTCACTTACCACTGCGGGTCACTTCAGTTATGTTCGTGGGTGATTATCAGCGTTATTTTGGAAAGTTACGGTGGGGCTTGGCTTCTCTAGACAACCCGGCGGTTAGAGAATGTCTTGCCGGCCGCAGTTTTCTCATGGCTGCCTCGGATATTAGGACAGGCTGTTAAATGAGAATTTATTCTGATCGCAATATACAGGTAAAGCTAGCTATGCTTTTTTTCTAGAAATTAAATTTCGAGCTAAAGAATACAGCCACTGAGAAATTTTGAAATCTATCCGATTACAGTAAAACNTTTTCTAGAAATTAAATTTCGAGCTAAAGAATACAGCCACTGAGAAATTTTGAAATCTATCCGATTACAGTAAAAGAGTTCCTCTTTCGAAAATAAGAAAATGAGGATCTCATTGTTATGACCACGATGAAAAAATTCATCTATCACAATAACCTACATTGTGTGCTGCTGTTTTCATGACAAAGAAATTTGTTAAAGAACAATAATCAAAACCTGTAATCTTTCCGTACAGCAAATAAAACTCAGGTTTCAATTGCTTGCTACTTCCTGTACTTAAAAGGATCGAGTCTTGTAATGACTGAAGGTGACAGCTTTCTTTAAGAATGACATATTAAGTAACATAATTTTTTGTATTTCTTTCTAAAAATGCGTTTTGTGTGTCCTACCCTGCGTCAGTTTGTACTAAACTAAGTGAAAAATGTCAACCCCCACAATGTTATATATATAAATGTCAAAAAATTATTTTAAGGTGATTAATCTTGCATGAAGAATATTTTTATCTCTTATGTAAACTACAAATTAATAAAAGCTTGATTTTAAAATACATAGTTTACAGTATATATTAGTATAATGCATTTTGTCTTGCGACGAAACAGTTCAAATTGCAGACTTGTTGAAACAAATAATAATTTTCCAGAATCTTATAAACTCCAAACATAATATTCATTTTTCGTAATTCTAAAACTGTATTGAAACTAACTTCAATTAAATGAATATTAAACGTTAAGAAAAATAATAGGTGTGAGTGGTTCATACCTGGTGTGTAATACGAACCAACATTAAGAGATTCCCTTAAGCTGAGTAAACAAAATATGTTTAAATCGTGGATTTATGTGCAGCAATAGGCCCACTTCTATGAAGTAACATCTGCTTAAATTTTTGCTATCCATAAAGAGTATGTCATAGGTAAATGCTGTTTTAAATGTGAACCGTTAATTTGATTCAAGAAAGCACGTTTGTGCTATTAAGTATTTATCGTCTAAGTGATGATTATTGATCAACGACATGTCAAGTGGATTCGGGGAATAATTACCTGTCAAATGCCATTCCGTTCCTAGTCCATTAAAAACACGGGAGATTATAAAAACGTCACACACTTCTGCCGTTTTTTCTCCGCAAAAGGGAGGAGAAGTAAAAAAAGAAAACAGGCCCAATTCCGGCGAATGGAAAATGACAAGTAAATTACGGGAGTTATTTTAGTTGGCACAACGTTCCATTTCTCGCCTGTCAATCTCCACTTGCCGGCGCCGCGGTGAAGAGAGAAAATAAAACACGCCCGTGTCGCATGTGATGTCAGCGACAGTGTTCCGAAACAAACATGCTGGATCCTCTGACTCTCTCTGCGCGTGTACAGTCACCATCCCTGCTGAAGGACCTTCAGTGTGTTCAAGAGTCGGAAATAATTTTCTGCATTGTAAGCTTATTACATTATTATATAAAAGTNATAAAACACGCCCGTGTCGCATGTGATGTCAGCGACAGTGTTCCGAAACAAACATGCTGGATCCTCTGACTCTCTGCGCGTGTACAGTCACCATCCCTGGTGAAGGACCTTCAGTGTGTTCAAGAGTCGGAAATAATTTTCTGCATTGTAAGCTTATTACATTATTATATAAAAGTCAAAAGTTTTCATGTATATGTGGGGCCGCGGTGGTGTATTGGATTCTTGTGTGGAAATCGTGCCGGACGGTGACACTGGTTGGCGGGTTTCCTCGGGGATCTCCCGTTTCCCCCTCACTTTCATTCCGGTGCCGCTCCACACTCTCCTCGCTTCACCATCATCGGCTCTCAAGACCCCAATGCTAAGAGCCACCAAGATATCTTCGCTCACTCACTCATGTATATATGTATATTTGTTCTCTATAAAAATATACAGCGTTCGACGGATCTGTGCGAAATTTGTCAGGGATGCTTGCTCTTTAGTACCCAAATTTAAATTCTCTGTATGCCAACCCGGCTCTGGCCCCAATGGGTCCGAAACCTCTAAAACCCATAAAATAGAGGTATTATATCTCAATTCTACATTGATTAACATATCTGGACTAAATTTGGCAGAGATGCTCTTCAGTGTCCAACTTAAAATACTGCATAGGCCAAAATTGACTCCCGCCCTCCTTGGGACGGAAAATCCCAAAACGTTATCGTGTATCTCCGGGTCCCCGTTGGATCAGCAACCTCTCAAACGGGATCATGTATATTTATTTCATGGCCCGGGCAACGCTGGGTATTTCTGATAGTCCTTTCTGTTTGTGATCTACAAAGAAAGTGCCAAAGGAGAGTAGATAGGAAATGTTCCTTCCAGGACAAGGGCTGGTGGCTGAGAGCTGTAGTGCCATCCGCAATCTTGCATGACGATAAAGCGACCATATTTGATTCTGACATATTGTGTCCTTGACCTTGACATTTATCGACCATCTTGTTTCGAGTTGCCATCTTGCATCCATCAGCTATGTTGTTTCCGTCCACCATTTTGTTTATGGCCAACATTTGGTTTTCACCTGCCATCTTGTTTCCCAATTACTCACCTTCGCATCTGACGCGTGCGCTCAACATGCTGTAGTTTTCTCGTCGCCTGCTATGTGATATTGTCTAGGCTGTCAGCTGACAATTAGGTTACCAGGCCCTGATTAGCGAATGGCGTTCCAACATGCTGATGGTCAGTGACGCCATCATTTTGGCGTATTCAGCTGGAGTACACGAAGTAAGCAGCTGTTTCATATCTGTATTCTTAAGTAGTCTGTGGTTGGCTCTGGATTTGAAACTCGACTTCTCCGGTCTCCTAGCTATATAAACTTGTCCTCTGGGAGCTTCAAGGTAACTTAACATTCCTGAAGAACCTGCAATGCGGGTTAAGGTCCCCACAAACGTTGGCTGATTATGAGTGCTTACGTTAAAATCCCCACAGAGGTCAGCACATGGCCCACCACGCAACGAGACTATACACCACATTAACAGTGATTGTGTTATTATTTCTGATTCCCCTGTTCCCCTCGCATTTACTGACAGCCGAATGAGCAGACAATCTTAGATAATAAATGCATCCAGGCTAAAATACGAGCCGTTGACTGAAATGATCAACATGGCAATGAGTTATGAAATTTTTGTGTAACTTGTGTCATTTCTTAAAAAATATAAGCGACAAAACACTGGAGAGCCAAAACAACTGGTATAGGCGTGTGTATGCAAATAACAGAGGTATGGAACCAATCAGAGTAANGTGTGTATGCAAATAACAGAGGTATGGAACCAATCAGAGTAACGCGATGTGGTTGGCCGCGCCTATATAAGACAACAAGCGTCTGGCAAAGTTGCTGGATCGCCTACTGCTGCTACAATGGCAGGTTATCAAGATTTAAGTGAGCTTGAACGTGGTGTTATAGTCGGCGCACGAGAGATGNGCTACAATGGCAGGTTATCAAGATTTAAGTGAGCTTGAACGTGGTGTTATAGTCGGCGCACGAGAGATGGGACATGCCATCTCCGAGGTAGCAATACAATTTGAATTTTCGCGTACGACCATTTCACGAGTGTACCATGAATATCGCGAATCCGGAAAAACATCAAATCTTCGACATCGCTGCGGCCGGATAAAAGATCGTGAACGAACGGGACAAACGACGACTGCCGAGAATCATTAAACGCGACAGACGTGTAACCCTTTCTCAAATTGGTACAGATTTCAATGCTGGGGCATCAACAGGCGCTAGCGTGCAAACTATTCAACGGACCATCATTGATATGGGCTTTCGGAGCCGAAGGCCTACTCGTGTAGCGTTGTTGACTGCACGACACAAAGCTTTACACCACGCCTGGGCCCGCCAACACCGTCATTGGACAAATTATGACTGGAAACACGTTGCCTTCTCTGACGATTCTCGTTTCCAATTGTATCGGGCGGATGGACGTGTACGGGTATGGAGACATCCTCATGGATCCATGGACCCTACATGTTAACAGGGGACTGATCAAGCTAGTGGAGGCTCTGTGATGGTATGAGACGTGTGCAGTTGGCGTGAAATGGGACCCCTGATACCTCTAGATACGACTCAGACAGGTGACAGATACGTAAGCATCCTGCCCAATCACCTGCACCCATTCATGTCCATTGTGCATTCCGACGGACGTGGACAATTCCAGAAGGACAATGCGACACCCCACATGTCGAGAGTTGCTACCGAGTGGCTCCAGGAACACTCTTCTGACTATAGACACTTCCACTGGCCACCTAAATCACCAGACATGATCATTATTGAGCAGATTGGTATGCCTTGCAACGTGCTGTTCAGAAGAGATGTCCACCGCCTTGCACTCCTATGGATTTGTGGACTGTCCTGCAATATTCATGGTGTGAATTGCCTCCTGCATACCTTCAGACATTAGTCGAGTCCATGCCACGTCGTCTCGCGGCACTTCTGCGTATTCGCGGGGGCCTTACACGATATAAGGCAGGTGTACCAGTTTGTTTGGCTCTTCAGTGTATATTAATTACTCACTTTGCTGTAGTCATCTGTGTACGATTGTATTAACTTTGTTCGGTACTGCGTTACATTGTGCTTA
The DNA here is from genome assembly GCA_002778355.1 of Clitarchus hookeri. Taxonomy (NCBI): domain Eukaryota; kingdom Metazoa; phylum Arthropoda; class Insecta; order Phasmatodea; family Phasmatidae; genus Clitarchus; species Clitarchus hookeri. The sequence goes on from NQII01006043.1 coordinate 27,994, forward strand.
TTCAGTTTATAAATTTCAGATTTATTTAGTAATGTAAATACTATTATCGCAAACATAATAACAGTACTACTTGCATTTGAATGAAAATCGCAGGAATGAATTTATTTATGTACTATAAAAAAACATTTTAACGTAAAGTGGAATAAGGCTCAGAAATATTGCTGGAGAAGGGCGTACGTAAAGAACCTTTGTCGACGCCTGAGCCACTACCACCACAGATATTACTAATATTCAACATGTCATTTTTAAGACTGAAGTAAATGTAACACTTGTATGCGTAGTTTCCTCTCCTGGTCTGTGGCTGATGACCGTAATACTTTCGAGCCTCATATACCCGAATTATATCCCAAGAATAGAAAATCTGAAAAACTCATGAACAAATTCTCACTTGTGCAACGTGATTGTAGTTATCGTAAGACATGTTTTGGGTATTGCCGTTTTCTTTAAACGCAGCCGTATTACTGGATGTATTCTACATTTCCAATTCCCAGAGACGTGGGATAGTTAGGGCGAACCTACGTGCGCGCATCGAATGTCCAGACGCCTTTACGTGCATGGGTAGAGCCGCGGAGGTGTAGTGGCCAGACCACTGCCCTCTTGCCTAGGTGAACCAGGTTCGATTCCCATCGAGGCCACTCCCGGATTTTCGCTCGTAGGAATCGCGCCGGACGATGCCGCTGGTCATCGGGTTTTCTCGGAGATCTCCCGTCTCCCCCACGCTCCTATTCTGGCGTTCCTCCATACTCGCCTCGCTTCACCATCTTCGGCTTCCAGGACCTCGATATTAAGAGCTGCCCAAATCTCTTCGCTCCACTCTCCACTCTCCACTTTGCATGCAACACACTGAATTAGCTAATTTTGAAAGCATTAACAATGTTTTGTGAGTATAGAGCCCCTTTTCTCATTTAAAAGAAAATGCGCATCAGAGACGGAAATAAAAAACTTAAAAATCGTATTCCGATATAAAAAAAATATGTTTAAATGTTTTGGTAAATAGAAATGATTTTTTTTTATATTAACAGCGACGCCACTGAAACTCTGCGCCAGGTTTGATAGCCTGGGCAGACTTCACCCTTAATGTCTTTGTTTATCCAGTGTTCCGCACCCACACTTCATTACACTGCGCTTCTTGAGATTGGAAAACCAGACTAAATCTGTCTTGTATAGCGTACCCAGCTTAACTTGGCACCAAGTTTTCCTCGCATCATACTCTTTGAACCTGCGTCAATTGGGAACAAACATGCGGAAATTAGCATTTAATCACGGAGTATCTTAATATAGAGAAGTTGTAGGTATCAGCTAAATGGCGCCACAGACCGGCAACACGTCAGAACGCCGTTCGTCAATCAGCGCCTGGTAATCTAGCCAATGGGTGATCTTCCGCAGCACGCAGTAGCCAATCAAACACAGTTCCCGTTCCCAGAGCCTCGTGCAACCATCAAAGAGTTAGGGATGTTGATATCGGGAAAAAAATATCAGTATATTTTATATAGGTTATTTATGAAAGTATCGTTTAACTAAATGATATATGGAAAAAAAATATCTATTTTCGATACATCGTAGTACAACATTTTATGTATTAAAGGACTTTGCAAATGTAAAATTGCTTGGAATAATCTATTTGTTGCAGAAAGTTGTAGCACCTGTTTTTGGGGCATATTTCCAAAATAAATATGGTAATATTTTAATTAATTTTTTCTATTCAAAACAGTACATTTTTTAAATATTTATACTTCATACCTGGAAAGAGATATTGATTTAGATAAAATGCCGTTGAGCCATATCGACGATATATATCGCTATATCGTAGAAAAAATATAGTCATTTCGATATATCGATATTTTTCCAACATTTCTGCAATGAATGTGAACAACAACATCAGAGCAGCCACCACGCAATTTCACATGTGTGTATTTATCTATTCTGTGACTTTATTTGACCTTCTGTACCGATAGAAATCGGATTGGCGCAGCTGCGGAGCCGGATGCGCGATCCGTATCAGAGCGTTTGCGGACTTGCAGCACATGCAATGGGCTTAGCGGAGACAGGGTTGAGACTTCTTGAGCGTCAGCTGCCACCGGAATGGACCAATACCGCTGACGCGGATGGCTTCCGAGGGACCAGCGACTCCCTCGGGGCGCGTTCCCAACTACGCCTTACCCCTTTATCCCGCCAACACTCACCCCTTCTTCACGATCCGAGATGTGTGCTCTCTTCACCCTTCACCCTTCCCCCACCTCACCCATCCGAGACTTCACGAACATTGCTGTAGTCTATTCATGGTTACTTCAAACTTTATTGAAGCCCTGCTAAGGTTCTACATTCAGACTATTCCTCTGCAGACCGAGTATAGAAATTTACACTAAAATTTACACTACATTCGGGAGTACTCAGTATAATAATATTTTACGTAAGAATTATTTCTTAATAGGCATTACCAACACACGTATTTTATCTCTGGTTTTATTGACGTTTGCTAGAAATTAAATATTATAATTTACAGCTAAAATATAAGTAAAAGATTATTTTAACCAAAAATTGATTACTTTTATCTTAACATAAGTACAAAAAGCTTCTGATACATGGAATATTCAGGAAACAACCAAACACGCCATACATGGATTGATTTTTCTAAGGTGTTATTCAAAAAGTATGAATATACCGCGGATATATTGGGCCATAGCTTTAGCTACAGCATTTCCAAATCGTGTCCACGATCGTGTAGGCCTACATGTTGTGCATAAAGGATTTTTGAAGGGTGCTATAGACGGCAAGAAATTGATGTTATTTCTTTTGACCGCTTAACATGCATGTTAATTTTTTTTATCCTGGTGTTGTAAAAGTGGAGAGTTTTTATGTGACGAATTGCTTATAAATCAATAAAATGATGGGGTCTATGAAAAGAATTTATGTCGTATGGCACTGATAGTAAGGAACAATAAGATTTTGGTGTGCTAGCAGCAGCCAATAGCACTAACCAAGGAAAAAACACCGTCTGTATGGGTGATATATTCTGACATTGTACAGCACAGACCACGATTTTGCCTATTTTGCAGCACGTCATACAAAAACCTGTTAAGTGGTTAATATCTGATTTCAATACATGGTTTGCATTACGAACATCATAACATTTTTTACAATATTCCCTTGTGTTTTAATTCTATTGGTTTTTCAAGATAATAAAACTTCGTATTTGATGTAAAACTAGATATGTATTTTTTGGCATTTTCGGAGCAATCGCTGAAGCTCTGCAATTAATCTCGTGTATATTTAACAGTTAGTATTTGGCCGAATTTTACTTTGAAGCGTCTTCTTTTCTGGTAATCTGGTTTGTAAAAGTTCTTGCACCTCTCATTTATGAACTGTTGTTGCTTACGCAGCACGTTGGTAACTGCAATCATCGCTCTCTGCACTAAGTACAGAGCAAACTAAAATATTACATAACTGCAACACCTGAGATAGCATATTAATGCGCGACTGAACGGGTTTTACATGGATTGTGGTAACCATAACTCTACGAAATAGCGAGGTGACACGTTCACACAAGTATATTTACAACACCTCCTTAACTTTATTATTTGGGTTGACAATGATTGTGCACTACATAGTATAATTTTTTAAAATCCTAATTTAGCTCCTTGGCTGTTATAACGCATTAATAATTTGAAATCACCCGTTTAGTTTATTCTTTCTATTAGTTATGTGAAATTACTAAATATAAAATTACAGTATTCCTATAGGTATTTAATGACTGTAAGCCTTGCCTCAATGAAGCAACATTATAAAACTCTCTGAAATATAAACACATCAGGCAAAGTTATTTATAGTATTTCTCTAATGTGTGTAAAAAAAAGTTCAAACATTTTTCAGTCTTCACCAAATTAACTCTTAAGTTCTAATTTCACGTTGATACTAAAAATTTAATTTTCTTAAATCACTGCAGGTACCACTGTAAATATTGAAAGTTGAAGCTTCCTTTGAAATACATGTGTTTATTGTAAACTTTTCTAAATGTAGTTGAATTTACTCGAGTTTTGCATCCCTACTCTGTGTAAAAGTATTTTTCTTGGAATAAGCAATTTATTTTTATGTAGTTCAGAAATGGACTAACTTTATGAGAAGAAATCTGACAAGAAATAATTGTCTGAAATATTAATGTGGACATAGTATTGACACATTTTAGACGAATGGGTGGTGTTTAAAATGTTTATTTCGAGTGTGTATTACCCGGACAAGCCTAGTTAGACTACTCGTTGAACTGTTCTATGCTTAAAATTTATAACAAATATTATGCAAATTTTTCTCAAACTTGTTCGTTAAATATTAATATAAATGATTTATTTATGACGTATGAGTAAAAATAATTGCAATTCCTTTCTTTACATTTGAACGTGCATATTTTTTAAAAATGCTTTTGGGATGTTTAAACCTACAGTCATAAATTCTCAAGTATTATCAAGATATAAAGTGGTGGTTTTGGAGAGGTAAATAGTTACGTCACCAATTATTTTCGTGTAATAATTTAAAGTATACGCTTATAGATTTTATTGATATTCGATTTCAATTATTTGAAACTTTATTTCGAACTATCGTTTAAACGTTTTGATAAACAGAAAATTATTATTAACGCTCTCTTGTAGAGGGGAGGGAATTTGGCAACAAATTTTAATTAAACAATACAGAGCACTTTCAGCCAGTACTTATCGTCAGGGTTGACTAAAACATCCCCCTTCCTTAATTAACCTCAGAGTATGACGTCACCGAGAGGTGAACGGTTGAGTCAACATCCAGCACCTCTCTCACCTGCGGCGTTACTTCTCCCTACAGTGGGGGTAAACGAAACTGTCCAGGGGTTGGTGACTCAGCCACTTCCATTACCAACTCGCCAGTCGATCAAAGGTGCAATAGGTGCGTCACGAATGTGAAAGAACAACGTTAGTCGGCTTCGCAGCTTTGCGGTGCCTTGACAGGAATACTCTTCTCTTGAGGCCCCCACCTACCTGGCGCTTGAACTGCGTTACAGGGTTTTAGTAATTCACGTTTCCCTACGAAATTATTAAACGTGCATCCAATGTGCTGATCTCCGAGTAGAACACACGCTTCAGACGAGGGCTGTTGAGTGCTTTCAAGACGACACTCCACATTAGAAGAAAAAACAATTTTGAGATTTCTTAAATGGCTAGAAACGGCGTTTTCAAAGCGCTGTGTTATCAAAATATACGTGTCAGATCCATACAAAACTACTCAAGGGCCCTGCATCATTCATAAAGACTTTCCACCAATAAAATAACAGGGTCACAGCTGAAAGTCCCATATGCACACGCGGTATGNATACCGCTGACGCGGATGGCTTCCGAGGGACCAGCGACTCCCTCGGGGCGCGTTCCCAACTACGCCTTACCCCTTTATCCCGCCAACACTCACCCCTTCTTCACGATCCGAGATGTGTGCTCTCTTCACCCTTCACCCTTCCCCCACCTCACCCATCCGAGACTTCACGAACATTGCTGTAGTCTATTCATGGTTACTTCAAACTTTATTGAAGCCCTGCTAAGGTTCTACATTCAGACTATTCCTCTGCAGACCGAGTATAGAAATTTACACTAAAATTTACACTACATTCGGGAGTACTCAGTATAAAAATATTTTACGTAAGAATTATTTCTTAATAGGCATTACCAACACACTTATTTTCTCTCTGGTTTTATTGACGTTTGCTAGAAATTAAATATTATAATTTACAGCTAAAATATAAGTAAAAGATTATTTTAACCAAAAATTTATTACTTTTATCTTAACATAAGTACAAAAAGCTTCTGATACATGGCATATTCAGGAAACAACCAAACACGCCATACATGGATTGATTTTTCTAAGGTGTTATTCAAAAAGTATGAATATACCGCGGATATATTGGGCCATAGCTTTAGCTACAGCATTCTTCCAAATCGTGTCCACGATCGTGTAGGCCTACATGTTGTGCATAAAGGATTTTTGAAGGGTGCTATAGACGGTAAGAAATTGATGTTATTTATTTTGACCGCCTAACATGCATGTTAATTTTTTTTATCCTAGTGTTGGAAAAGTGGAGAGTTTTTATGTGACGAATTGCTTATAAATCAATAAAATGATGGGGTCTATGAAAAGAATTTATGTCGTATGGCACTGGCAGTAACGAACAATAAGATTTTGGTGTGCTAGCAGCAGCCAATAGCACTAACCAAGGAAAAACCACCGTCCGTATGGGTGCTATATTCTGACATTGTACAGCACAGACCACGATTTTGCCTATTTTGCAGCACGTCATACGAAAACCTGTTAAGTGGTTAATATCTGATTTCAATACATGGTTTGCATTACGAACCTCATAACATTTTTTTACAATATTCCCTTGTGTTTTAATTCTATTGGTTTTTCAAGATAATAAAACTTCGTATTTGATGTAAAACTAGATATGTATTTTTTGGCATTTTCGGAGCAATCGCTGAAGCTCTGCAATTAATCTCGTGTATATTTAACAGTTAGTATTTGGCCGAATTTTACTTTGAAGCGTCTTCTTTTCTGGTAATCTGGTTTGTAAAAGTTCTTGCACCTCTCATTTATGAACTGTTGTTGCTTACGCAGCACGTTGGTAACTGCAATCATCGCTCTCTGCACTAAGTACAGAGCAAGCTAAAATATTACATAACTGCAACACCTGAGATAGCATATTAATGCGCGACTGAACGGGTTTTACATGGATTGTGGTAACCATAACTTTACGAAATAGCGAGGTGACACGTTCACACAAGTATATTTACAACACCTCCTTAACTTTATTATTTGGGTTGACAATGATTGTGTACTACATAGTATAATTTTTTTAAATCCTAATTTAGCTCCTTGGCTGTTATAACGCATTAAATATTTGAAATCACCCGTTTAGTTTATTCTTTCTATTAGTTATGTGAAATTACTAAATATAAAATTACGGTATTCCTATAGGTATTTAATAACTGTAAGCCTTGCCTCAATGAAGCAACATTATAAAACTCTCTGAAATATAAACACATCAGGCAAAGTTATTTATAGTATTTCTCTAATGTGTGTAAAAAAAAGTTCAAACATTTTTCAGTCTTCACCAAATTAAATCTTAAGTTCTAATTTCACGTTGATACTAAAAATTTAATTTTCTTAAATCACTGCAGGTACCACTGTAAATATTGAAAGTTGAAGCTTCCTTTGAAATACATGTGTTTATTGTAAACTTTTCTAAATGTAGTTGAATTTACTCGAGTTTTGCATCCCTACTCTGTGTAAAAGTATTTTTCTTGGAATAAGCAATTTATTTTTATGTAGTTCAGAAATGGACTAACTTTATGAGAAGAAATCTGACAAGAAACAATTGTCTGGAATATTAATGTGGACATAGTATTGACACATTTTAGGCGAATGGGTGGTGTTTAAAATGTTTATTTCGTGTGTTTATTACCCGGACAAGCCTAGCTAGACTACTCGTTGAACTGTTCTATGCTTAAAATTTATAACAAATATTATGCAAATTTTTCTCAAACTTGTTCGTTAAATATTAATATAAATTATTTATTTATGACGTATGAGTAAAAATAATTGCAGTTCCTTTCTTTACATTTGAACGTGCATATTTTTTAAAAATTGCTTTGGGATGTTTAAACCTACAGTCATAAATTCTCAAGTATTATCAAGATATAAAGTGGTGGTTTTGGAGAGGTAAATAGTTACGTCACCAATTATTTTCGTGTAATAATTTAAAGTATACGCTTATAGATTTTATTGATATTCGATTTCAATTATTTGAAACTTTATTTCGAACTATCGTTTAAACGTTTTGATAAACAGAAAATTATTATTAACGCTCTCTTGTAGAGGGGAGGGGATTTGGCAACAAATTTTAATTAAACAATACAGAGCACTTTCAGCCAGTACTTATCGTCAGGGTTGACTAAAACATCCCCCTTCCTTAATTAACCTCAGAGTATGACGTCACCGAGAGGTGAACGGTTGAGTCAACATCCAGCACCTCTCTCACCTGCGGCGTTACTTCTCCCTACAGTGGGGGTAAACGAAACTGTCCAGGGGTTGGTGACTCAGCCACTTCCATTACCAACTCGCCAGTCGATCAAAGGTGCAATGGGTGCGTCACGAATGTGAAAGAACAACGTTGGTCGGCTTCGCAGCTTTGCGGTGCCTTGACAGGAATACTCTTCTCTTGAGGCCCCCACCTACCTGGCGCTTGAACTNGTCGGCTTCGCAGCTTTGCGGTGCCTTGACAGGAATACTCTTCTCTTGAGGCCCCCACCTACCTGGCGCTTGAACTGCGTTACAGGGTTTTAGTAATTCACGTTTCCCTACGAAATTATTAAACGTGCATCCAATGTGCTGATCTCCGAGTAGAACACACGCTTCAGACGAGGGCTGTTGAGTGCTTTCAAGACGACACTCCACATTAGAAGAAAAAACCATTTTGAGATTTCTTAAATGGCTAGAAACGGCGTTTTCAAAGCGCTGTGTTATCAAAATATACGTGTCAGATCCATACAAAACTACTCAAGGGCCTTGCATCATTCATAAAGACTTTCCACCAATAAAATAACAGGGTCACAGCTGAAAGTCCCATATGCACACGCGGTATGACGAGAGCGCGATGGCACTCTTGGTAATCCTCTTGACTTGCCTTAGGGAGAACTAGGGTTAGATTTCCTGTCCGGTCTTCCTGTTTTCGTTTTCCAGTGGTTTCCCGAAATCTCTCGATGAGAATGCTAGGATCGTTCCTTACTACCTGCTCCTTCTGTGATGGCCTCGCTATCGACGAGACGCTCACCTTTACTTGGCTATCTCCTTTAACTTCATTAAACAAACATTGTGGACGCGTAACTGAGCACGCATTTCACTTGCAGCTGAAATGAAAGGTTTCTACTCAAACAGGACTTACCCGGCAGAGGAAAGAAACCTCGTAGTTGGCGTGTCACTGTTGCGTTGTTGCAGGAGATGACAGAAATTGCTGCCACTTTCAATCCCAGCGCAGCACATACAGCAATGTTCGTGGAAGTTTTCAATCATATTACTAAACATAATGTAAGTGAAATAAACCATTTAAAATGTATTTATATTTATACTAACCTTTATATATAACATACAAGCAGGTAATTATTATTATGATCTTGTTTGATTAAGGAATTTTTTTTTTGCGAAATGGTCTTTCTGTAGCAAAAAAAAATATAATTAAACTATAAATATAATAATTTTTAAAATTATAAAATAAACAAATGTTGCCATGCAAAGAATTTACATTTTACAAAATAATATCCATTCTTCTTTACGCAACATAAATCGTACTTTTATGAAAATGTTGGTAATGTGTGCTCTACTTTCTAATGAGTTCTATGTTGTACAGTCATGTGCAGTGTTACATTGTAAGCCACTGTCCTACATGAATCTCCACTCATGTTACCCAAGCTCATTCTCGGTCGAGAGATAAGCTTATTCATTGATTACAACAATTCTGCGTTTTCGCGTGGATATTACAGTTCTGCACTAAAATAAAAGAGAGTTAGTTTAATAAAACACAGTTCGTTTGGCGCAACCAAACAAAATTTTTGTATGGAGGCAATTAAGTATTTGGTTGTTGAAACCAAGATATGTTGTTGTTCATACTTGGTTGCGCCAAACAAAGATTTGGTTTGTGCAACTGATCACTGTTTGGCTCTGCGTGCATTAAACGGTTTATTGTAAAAAAAACAATTGAAGTACTACAGAGTTTCAAAATCGGACCATTAGACGCGAACGCTTCGTGCTAGAAACATCGGCTAAAGTAACTCCACGCGAAATAGCAATGTTTTTAAATACATGCATATCAAATAAAGTTCAGCGTAATTAAATAAATATTCCAAATTTTGCAGCTTTATTTTTTAATTTCCTGTAAAAACATTTTTTTGGGAATTTTAAACTCATATTAAGCATCAGAAAATGCTTACCATTCGAACTGCCACAGAAATAACTAACAAATTCTTGAACTGTATTTCCGAACGAAGGCAATCAAATGGGTGGCCAAGAAAATGTGCACAGTTGTTTCAACAAAATACTTTGTTGACATTGTATTTGGCCCATCAGAGAGCTTTTGTTTAATGAAGCGTTTTTTTCTGTTAGATGAAAAAAAAATAAATTTAGTTGCTTTTCAAGTTTTGCTTACTCAAGAAAATATTTTTGGGGCGACTAAATATGTGTTTCGCCATATGCGAACAAGATTTTTGTTAGCTTAAACAAACCCTATCGCTCAGTGTGCGCGGTACAACTTGTTCCTATCGCGTACGTGGTGCGCGTTTTATTAAATGCCATCCTAAGAACTTTAGTTATAAGCGGTTAATCGTCGTCGCAATGGATTCACGAAAGGGTTATCAAGATAACAAAACCACGTACTGTATGTTCTGGAGCACAGAATCTTTGCGAGTTGGCGACACAGATCATTCGAGTGGTGCGACTGTCTTTTGTCGCAGCAGCGAAGGACGCGCACGTCTGCAACGCGCTAGGCGGCGTGGTGCGTGGTCGCGCGTGCAATCGGCCAGCGCGTGCGCGAGGCAACACGGGAACTGCTATGACGTTCAAAAGACGGTATGTTGTTGAAGCGTTTAAGTAGTAGCAAGAATGTCGAAGACTGCCAGTGTATCAAGAGCAGCTATAGGGGAAAGACGGCCTGCGGGTCCCTCTCACGGCACACGAGCTTCACTAAAGCAGTCCACCGCAACTTCCCCAAAATAATACTGGAAATTGCCCGCAGAAAGTTTTATAAATAACCAATTTCATTAAATGCAGGGATGGAAGCACATGTCAAGGGGTTTGATTTGCATAGACCTTCCACGTATATTCTGTGGTATTGTGTCTGCACTGGTGTTTTATGTGACATTTTTAGTATGTGATAATGACGTATGCCAGTTGAAATGCACTGTACTATAGGCTGTTCACGGTAAAGTGAACACTTTTGAAACCCTAGTTACGTTATTCCTATCAGCCAATTTTTAATCTTCCACTACTTTTTAAAATAAATATTGCCATGTTATTAATAAGCACAGTTTAAATAATTCAGCGGTTTCAAAAGTCTATGGCTACAATAAAATATATTTATTGACTATTATTCCAAATGAGAGGGCTTCCAAAAGTGCTTACTTTACCGTGAATAGTCTATAGCAACACAGTCACCAGAACAATGTCCCATTCACAAAACCACAACCCCACAATCTTGTCACTCATAATATATTAGTAGAAAAATATAACTAGAAAAAAAAAGAAAAAAATAGCCTCATAGCTTGATGATGGATAGGAAGATTGGGTGACTGAATACATCCATTAAAAAAATTTTCACTCTGCTGATATTTTTTTACGGGCACTCTCTCTTTTTTCAATTACTCCACCCAAAAGATAATACATTGGTAAAAATATACAAGAAATATAATATTTCCCCCCTCCACCCCTTCCATTTACAATATTATATAAAACTTTCTCATATTAAAACGTAACATCACCCAATATTAAAGCGTACCATTAAACAGTCTGGAAAAACGTAATCTTTAAAACTATCAAACTAAACAATTCAAAAAAGAGGTACCCAAATTTATCTTACTTTAAAAATTGCAAATTTCCGCACATTTCTTTGCATATTAAAGTTGAATATAAACATGAGAATTGTTTTACCCAACATGTAAACTAATACGAAAAACATTACTTAACTTGCGGGTACCCTGACTTCCAACCCTGCATTTAAAAGTTACGATATTAATTACCTCCTTTATAAAGTTGCATTAGAAAACGTTCCCCATAGCGTGATATGCCCGTAGCGTCTGTCCTCTTAATGTATGTAAATGGTTTTATAATCGGAATCTGCAACCCCCATCACCGCATCCGACGTGGAGGGACCTCCTCGAAGCCGCAGTAAAGTCTCTTCCAATAGCAATGAAGTGTTTCACTGACGTAACATGATGACGTAGCGCACGTGAGCACCTGGCCACTGGAAGAAGCCGAGGCCTGGAGGGGTTTGGGGGGGGAAATGCCAAAGCGTCCAGTTTTGGACAAGCAGCGGATCAAGCTGCCAGCGTGAAGCAGACTTCATGTGAGCCGCATCGTCAATCGCAGAACACCTGGCACGAACACCACGACGGCTTCTCGTTTTCAGTACGTGAGTAGCCACGATACGTTTCGAGGCCGTACGTGAGTAATTGCGATACGTGTCGAGGCCGTATGTGAGTAGCCCCGATATGTGTCGAGGCCGTACGTGAGTAGCCCCGATACGTGTCGAGGCCGTACGTGAGAAGTCCCGATACATGTCGAGGCCGTACGGGAGAAGTCCCGATACGTGTCGAGGCCGTACGGGATAAGTCCCGATACGTGTCGAGGCCGGTGTAACGCAGGTATGTAACTCCCTTCCAACAATGCAAAAAAAATTCTGTTCACCTTCCTGAACTGTAATGGAAGTTTTTAACGTATTGTTATTATACATAGTAACGAAATAATGCCACAATCGTGCTGCATACATTGGAACGTTGAGCGTAGAAACTATACAAACCTACATGTTTAACTCATTCCTGAGTAAATTTAGGCACGCTACCTTGGATGTGTAGGGAAATAATTTACCATTCGCGATCTATCCCAATACGTGTACCCTAATGTAAAAAATTTGAAAATAATGTCTTAAAGTTAATTTTTGAAAATGTATTGCAAAGACAAATTGCACGCATTATTTGGACATCAGAAATTACTCTTCTCAGCATTGGTATAGGAGTAGCAAGACGTAAAACGTAAAGCCGTGCCGTAAACGATCGTTTAAGTATACGAGCATCTCGAACCCGGAAACTCACTTCACTATAACAATTAGTGTGGTCCGCAGCCCGAGTTCGAGGATTGGGTTTGACCCAAACGCAAAAAAGATTTTCCGCACTCCTGATCATGAGCAACAGTTTCCATGGTAACGACGGCATACACAACTCGCATGGCTTGAACACTGCCGCTCTATAGAGCACCTGTGGGGCGTTCTAGAGCAGACGACCTGGTGCATGTGTCCTCCCCCATCATCGCTGACGCAAATGTGTCGACTTTGGAGAATGCGAAAGGTATTCTTGCTTGAAAAAATCGATCGGCGCATGGAAAAAGTTATCAGGTTCACGGCGATGTGAACTGAATGCTGTACTCTGTTACGAATGGTACAGCATTTTTCTGGAAACAATAATTTATGAGTTGTAAGCATCTATTCCACGAAAAATTTCAGCTGTACAACAGGCCAGCAAGCTAGCAATTTACAAAAGTTTTTATATTAGTATAAAAATATTTCCCTATCAGACAACTTTTAATGTGAAAGATAAGAACCACAACATTAAATGTGTATGCTTCCTCTGTTTACACGTTAAAACATATTTATACACACATTGTAGTATGAAAAATTAATTTAAATGAGAAGTTAAAAAACCGTAACATGCAGCTCATCAAAGGAAATAAACACTTTTTATAACTAACCAAGAGTTGGCAACATAGGATTAACAATTATTGTTGCACAAATAAAAAAAAAATTAAAATCGTATGTTGACGGATACTATCTTTAATGAGGTCAAAAAATGCCGGACATATATGATGTCCACGGAAAGACCGACTGCACTCAAAAAATGCTTTAAAAGGGCAAAATTTCCTCCTTTTTCAGGACACATGGCAACCCTAGCCAGTATGATCATGGGGCCGCGGTGGTGAAGTGGCTAGGGATGCTAGCGTCCCACCAAGGCGAACCTGTTTTCCTCACTTGGGAATCGCCCTGTACAATGCCGCTATAAATTACAGAGACAAATTGGTTCTTGGTACATATTTCATAAGAAAAGGGTAACGATATTTTATTTGTCGCACAAAATATTGTTGTTAGTAATTAAGAAAAATAAGGGATGTGACAAGAAACTTAAAGAATGGGAAAATGTATTTAATTATTTTAGTGATGAAGGAGATATAAGGTGTGTTTGAAAATAAAAAACTATCTATGATGTTTTCATTAAAAAGGTACTTACATCGAATGGCAATGTTCGAGGCAATACCAGTTATTCAACTCAACTGCCTGTCAGCTCTTGTAATTCTTCCAAATATACAGTAATGGATGTCTCTTTTGTGTTCCGAAAAATTGTCAGTGATTCCGAGAACAAAATTATCTTTTCTCCCAAAACAATTTACAGCTGTTAAACCAACAGATATTGTCTTGGTAGGAAGGTAATGGTTTGTGGGTTTTCTCTTGGATCTCCCGTTACCCAGGTCCTTTTATTCCGGCACTGCTCCATACTCACCTAGCTTTACATTCATCGGCTCTCAAGGCATGGTTGTTAAGGCTCCCGCCTACCTGGTGCTTGAACTGCATTGCAATGTGTTTGAAATACAAGTTTTTCCACGAAACTGGTAAACGTGCGTCTAATGTGTTGTTCTATGAAAGACACACACTCTTCGGACGAGGACTATTGAGTACTCTCAAAATGTAACGCACGTTGGAAACACCACTTCAGATTACTCCAAAATTGCTCAAAACGGGGTTTTCAAAGAGCTGTACCTCAAAATATACTCATCAGATACATACAAAACTACTCAGCGCCCTGCACTGAACATTTCTACAGACTTCCCACCAATAAAATAATACAGTCACCGCTGAAAGTTCCTTAGGTACACGGAGCACGACGAGAACACAGCAAGCCATTTCAGAGTCTTGCGATTAGCGGCGAAGGCGCACTTGATGCGCGTGGCAGTGTCACCCTTATCACTCCCGCGCTTCTCGGCCTCGAAAGCCGACGAAAGCTGCAGGTAGGCAGGGGCCTTAAGAACCAACCAAACATACCCACTCTCCGTGCGAGTTCGGCCTTTCTTCTCGATAGCTCTTCCTGCGACATAACAAAATAAAACCGCAATGAAGGCAGACGCAGACTAACCATTCAGATCTTGAGTGGGTTGGGTCGGGGGAGGAAGGTGGGGTGGTTTTGGCTGTCCCCAGGGAGCTGTCAACAGACCTCCGACAAGCAGGCCAGCTTACAAAGTCTGCTGCGATACCAGCTAGCGGAGTCTTAAGCCGCGCGCCGCCCGGTCATTGCAAGTCTCGCGCTACTGCTCTCAGGGGACAGCTTCTCCCGCCTTCTGGTCCATCAAACGTAAATGGACAGGGGAGAAGGGGAGCAAGAACGTAGAAACGATCGCCGAGAACAAATATATCACCGCCTGTTACGGGCAACTTAATGTCGGAGGATGCGGTGCTTTAGACGACCACACTGCTGCTTGAAGTTCGCTTTGAGAGAAACTTTTGCTCCTGCCAACAAAATACCGGTTTGTACGTGCCCAAACATATGTTTAGTAGCCCCAGTAAAATATTTTGTTGAGTTAATAAAACTTGAAAAGCAATCAAATAAATTGTGTTCATATAAACAAATACAAACTTAAATAACGGGGCCGCGGTGATGTAGTGGATATACTAATCACCTCCTACCTAGGTGAACCGGGTTTGTTTTCCGGAAGGGTCCCACCCTGATTTTCGCATGTGGGAATCGTGCCGGACAATGACGCTGGTCGGAGGGTTTCCCTCGCCCTTTCATTCCTAAGTTGCTCCATGCTCACCTCACGTCACCCTCATCGGCTTTGAAGACCCCGATATTAAGAGCCACCCACATATCTTCGCTCACTAACTCACACACTTGAATAAACAAAACCTCTGCGTTAGGCCAAAAAACATTTGACTGTGGACAAAATATTTCGTTGACTCAGCTGTATACAGGTTGTTTCAGAACAAATTGTACAAACGTCGTGAGGTGATTCTTTATGGGAAATGGGGGAAAAAAATACAATTTATAGCGTAAAGTAATTATTGAAGAATGTACTTGCCGTTTATGCAATTGGGTTGCGAATACTTTTATGAACATAAATAAGAAGCTACGCGATAGCAAATAACAAATTCTGCTGTAGTGTTTATGTGAACTAAGTTGTTAAATGTATTCATTTTGGTTTGGCCATACAAATTATTCCTCTAAATTGAGTAACATTGGAAGTGAAACAATGTAATGTTATAAAATTGTAACCATAAATTAGGAAAGGGCATTATTTAACGAAACGGCTATAATAAACTCGTACAATTTGGTAACGTGTTACACGAGTAACCCGTTCCCTTGTTTATTTTCGAAACGTCTTGGATTGCCTCACTTGAACCAACGCTTGACAACAGCACATGTGAAAACCTTATTTTTTGGAACGTCTGGCTTGTAACTTCAACTCTTCCCCCATCCCGCCATGTAATTAAACACTACGCATGCGTGAAATATATTTTTTGGAACGTCTTGGTTTGCAACTGTGCGCATGCGTGAACGTTGTTTCTTGGAACGCCAGGACAGGCGAGAAATGTTTTATAGTAACCTGTTACAAAATAACATGTTATTGGAACGTGTTATTTTCTTGAAACTGGGACGATGGAACGCGTTACACTGTTTGGCCCATCCTTACCCTGAATGCTTATATATATATATATATATATATAATTAATAATTACCATGTTCAGATGTAACGCTCAAATGACATTGATTCGTTTTTAAATTCCCACCTTTTTTTAAATGTTAAATTTTTACGCCACACTGCTATGCAATCCATGGTGCTTAAGCTTAGCGGTTGGTCTATCATGCGGGCGCAATACAAAGATAACTATTCTAGTGTACTGTAGTTGAGTGAGAAGTTAGGCCCATTGCGCCATTTAAGTCCCTCAAGCACTGATTGAAAACTGTAAAATAACAGAATTTATATTAATAGATCAATAATAAAAATAACTAAATAACACAATACAGTACGTTACAGTTGTATGTGTACGGTTGTGTTCATTTAACAGAAAGGTTTACAATCATTGTTGAAGGTAGTGATGTTGGACATCAACACACAAGTGACAACGCCACAGCAAGGAATGCCAGGTTCTTCCCAATATTCCTTGTGTGTTTAGATTTTGTTGCAGGCAGAAAACGGTCCTCTTGTCGTTCCACATGGGTTTCGTAAATAAGACCCTATAAATGGTTCCACAGAAAAAATCAATCGGACTTAGGTCAGGCGTTCCTTAACGCTGCAAGTATTCTCCGTGCATGTGGGCAGCTTTTACAACCTGACAAGAGAAACAGTTTGCATTTCACGATTTCTTCCTGACATTCTAGCTCAAAACCACTTCAGAAAAAAGAAAATTTAATATCGTTTTCATTCATATTTAAAGGAGGTAACTTTGCCCTTAATAACACGGAAGAAAAGCCTGACATTCAAATAATATCAACATTTAATAAAAATACACATGTCTAAATTTTGGCAGTGGATGAACGCATATATTCAAGAAACACAGTATTAAATTTTCTAGAAATGCTAAATTTTTTCAGCAAAACATAATTTAATGGAATTTAAATCTCGCTGCATTTGTAAATAATTAAATTATAGAGAATTTGCACCGTCACATAAGAAATATATATTGCCATTTCTTAATGTTTATTTCATAGTGTTCATAACTGATAATTTGTATGAAAGTATTTGTCAGAGTTCAAAGGAATTAAGTTTAATTTATCTTCACGTTTTTCAGGTAGTATTGGATATTAATGATATATACAAAATTAAATTTCTTATGCTAAGTTACATTTAATTTCAATGAAAAATCACATTTACTACAATTTTTTCAGAATTATATGAAGCGTGCTTCACTTTATACGCAGGCTATTTATTAAAGTAAGCAGAAATTGTAAAATAATAATAAGCAACTAAACTTTTCGGAAAGAAAAAATCTGGAAAGCACTGACCTAAGAATAAAATAAGTTTCACATATTAAGTTTTACGAGAGGTTGTTTAGGTTATAGTATTGACATTTGTGAGACGCAATGGAAACGTTGTAAAAGGACATAAGATTCCACTTCATATGCAGAGGATGAACGCCAGTTAATAGCAAGCTGCAGTATGGTCATTTGGAACAGGTATACTCAGGCAGATCCTTGAAGACACTGCTGTGTGATGATAAATTGCCGCGGGGACAAAACAAGGCCATCGTTCACGTGGACAAAACTCCTGGCACCCGTATCCACATCACAGGCCGTAAAGTGGCGTAGAGAGATTTGGGCATCTCTTAACATCAAGGTCTTGAGAACCGATGAGGGTGAAGTGAGGTGAGTATGGGGCAGTGAAGAATGAAAAGGCGCGGAAACGGGAGATTCCCGATAAAACCCGCCGACAAGCGGGATCGTCCGGCACGATTCCCTCATGCGAAAACTCGGGAGCAACCCCGCCGGGAATCGAGTCCGATTCGCCTGTGAGGGAGGGAGTAGGCTAGCCACTACGCAAGCGCGGCCCCCAATGAAGAATTGTACTTCGGGATTGTATACAGTGCAACAGAGTATTTAAGAGAAGAGATGAAACAGCCGCGCCGTGGTGTAGAGAGTTTTAGGAATCGTAGACGGCTATTGGCGCCAGTTGTGTGGTACCATCGGAGCGACGAGTGACGATAGGGACCAGCGAGTGTAGTCTGCGAGCATAGAAAGGAGATAAACTAGCAAGTTGGAGTGTGGGAAAGTGGCACTGGATGAGTGAGTAGCAGACATATGGAATGGTTTTAACACATGGCAACAGCCATTTTGGGCTTATATTCACAAATAAAAAGCTAGTATCGCATTACTGTAGCTAGTGTAAAATCAGTAATGATTTGATTAGAATTGTGTTATTAAAATTGTAGAGAGAGGCAGTCTAGCGAGGGTTGAGATTTGTGCGGCTGTTAACATCGAGGTCTTGAGAGGCGATGACGGTGAAGTAAGTTGAATATGAAGCAGCGCCGGAATGAAAGGGCGGGAGAAACTGGAGATCCCGAGAAAACCCACCGACCAGTAACATCGTCAGCCACTATTCTCACTTGCGAAAATCCAGAGTTAACCAGCTGGGGATTGAACTCGGTTTGCCTTGGTGGGAGGCGAGCAGTCTAACTGCTCGCCCACCAGGACCCCCGAGGCAGTTTAATGTTTTAAATATTAACTTATATATTTATTAGCATTATAAATAAACTCATAAATTAATATTTAGCTATTGAATTTATTTGTTAAGACCTCAATCCCTCACGAACTAGGATACGCCCCTGGTGGCTTGCAATAATATGTTTTCTTGAGGTTCGGGCAGCATTAGCGAGCGGTGACCGCTGTCACTATTGATAGCTTCACACTGAAGATGGCCCTACCGCAGACATCTTGAGTGTTCACTTCAGGGTCTGCAAAATGTTCATATTACCATTATTAGAGCTGGTGTTTTCTAAATTAAACAACATATGAGGCTTGCTGTGGCCATCCGCTTAGCACGTCGGCATCCCACCTCGGCTATCCAGGCTCGAGTCCCGGCAGTTCTAATCCCGTGCTCGCGCCCGCTATTTACGTTACTAAATCAGTCACGTGACCAGGATAGGAATCATATTATTTGCGGAGTGCGGAAGAAAATTTACTGTACAGGAAAAACACGTTAAATGCCCAATTACTCCCACAAAAACAGTATAGTTTTATTGATGCCTTATTCTACGCGTGTTTTCACTCAAGTATGTGAATTCGGACCAACAAAGAAGAAGTAAAACTTTACGTTGAATCACCGATGGGATTTTTTATTCGAACCTCTTATTATATCAACTGAGGGAAATCATATATATAATCATTTTTGCAAACATCTAAAACTGTCTAACATAAATTTTAATTGACTTCTTCTTTAGTAAGAGAGTAAATAACGTGACTTTATGTATTTTCCGAGTAAAATTATTTAAAATTCACTAGATTTTTTAACTGACCAACTAACAAAGAAACATTCACACATTCAGTACTGCAGCTCTAAAAACTGCACACCATAAGCGGTAGTGTGTGTCGTTCAAGCTCAGTGTCCTATACAGCAATACCCCGGACTTACGCGATAGGTGGGACCAAGCGATAACCGAGTACAATTCGCGTAATTCGCGTAAGTCGGGGTCAATTTTGCGTATAAATACATACAAATTATGTTTAATTGGGACCAGAATCTAAAGAAAACAATAATTAAGAAGAAAGATGTTTAATAAAATTTTAGATAATAAAAAAATTTACATTGTTATTAATAAAAAAACGTAAACCGAAGTAATTTTGACGTAGAAGGCTTTATATATTCTAAAGTTGTCGCCTGACGAGTTAAATTTTTCTTCTTTTCACGCAAAATTTCCTCGCAGCACGCCAATAACTATTTTATTCCCCGTTTTGTAGTAGAAATGCGCTCTTCGTTGGAGTCTATTTTTTCTAAAATTTGTAACCCTTTTTCAATTGAACTGAGGCCTTCTGTTAAGTTTGCAATCATCATTTGATTATCCCATTCAACTTGGTCTAACGAATCAGTTTGTTCAATGTCTCGCTCATGCTCACGCATTTCTATAAGCTCGTCAATTGTCAGCTCTTGATTGTGTGAATCCAGCAGTTCTTGAACGTCAGCACCATCCACCTCCAAATTTAATTGTTTGGCAATATCGACCACTTCTTTAATTACACTATCGATTTTTTCAAGATCTGGCACTGATTCTCCTTGGGTTTCGGTGGTGAAAAAGAATGGACACAGTTTTTTCCAGACGCCATTTAAGTTTTTTGTGAAATCTCATTCCAAGATTGTCCAATAATTCTAACAGCATCTAAAACATTGAATTGCTTCCAAAAGTCTTTGACAGAAAGCTCGTGGTCTTGTCGCATAGCTTCATGTAGATGCGCAAGTAGTAAGCGTGTAGTAAGCTTTAAATGTTTTAATGACTCCCTGGTCCATCGCTTGAAGCAAGCTGGTGGTGGTTGGTGGCAAAAATACAACTTTCACACGTGGGTCAAAATTAATTAGAGTAGCAGGAGGGTGACTTGGTGCATTGTCAATTATGAGCATCACTTTAAATGGGATTTCTTTTAATTGGCAATAACGTTCGACTTCAGGCCTAAAATGATGGCCAAACGCATTAGACTTCCAAATGACAGGCAAACCAGCTTTAGATTTATTTTTTAAAGCTCTTGGATTTTCTGAGCGATGAACTAAGATAGGTTTCAATTTACAATCACCAGCTGCATTCGCATCAACCATCACTGTCAATCGATCTTTGGCGGCTTTAAAACCTGGAAAGGTTTTTTCTTCACGCGCGATAAAAGTTCTTTTATGGATTTTCTTCCAAAAAAGACCGGTTTCGTCTACGTTGATTGTCTTGAGTTTTTCTGGATAGAAAGATGCAGCTTCTTTATCAGCGCTTGCCACCTCTCCACTCTCTGCGATGCTATGCCAATTACACCGACTTTTGAATCGGCAGAACCGTTACTATCTTTAAACATTTCATCTTTGGCCGCCTCCCCAGCTTCTTCTCTTAGTATCTCAAAAATCTGCTTAGCTTGAGATCACACCGTGTTTTATCAACAGGAGAATTTATCACTCGTATTTGATTATCACACCATAATTTTAACAATGTTTCCATCTGAGCGATAATACCATGACGTTTACGAATGATGCTCGGATTCAAAGATTGAGAATCTTTCACAGCTTCCACAACTTTTTCTTTGCCTTTTATAATCGTTCGGACTGTTGATTCCGGTATGTCAAATGTCTTTGCCAATTCACAAATTTTAATTTTTGCTTCAAAGTTTTTGATAATATTCACTTTACACTCCAAAGATAGTGATTTTATTTTCTTGTTTGATTCAAATGACACATTTATTGTTCTTTTGGATGACATAATTAGAGTTAACAATAAAACACACTGCATACGTAAAACAATTCCACGCGAAACACCTGTCGTAAACCAAACACTGACTGGGCGGGGTGGGAGAGCCGAGGCGCGTGGCGCTCAAAAAGAAAAACCGCGTATCTCCGAATTCGCGTAAAACGGGGTAGCGCCAGTCAGGTTATTACTGTATTACCAATTAGCTATTCCAACACCGCATGAGTCAAAATGTATCTCAGATAAGAAAAAAAGGGGCAAATTTGTTTATGACCGGAGAGATTACATAGCGTATATTTGTTCCTCATCGAGCCATTGCTTCGTTTTTGCGCCGTCGCCTTATTTCACCCCATTTATTCGTGAGCTCAATCGGGAGCTCTTCTGTTTCTTGGAGATGTCAGTCTCTTCCTGTTGATATTGGTTTACCTCGTTTAAATAGCAATTCTGTTCGATTTTTTTTTGGCATGTAAAACTAATAATCAAACTCATTCACACCCAGGTACCGAATTGTATACATTTAGACCTGAAGGTAATTTTTGGTCTGTAGGTACTACGCACTGCGAAGCTCAGTTGAGTGGGTTTCGCAAAAACGTTCTAACCGTCGAAATTTAAAATACTGAGTTAGTTGGCGCCGTGTATTGTCGAGGATGTGGATTATCTGTTGCCGTGTACATACCAACATTATGGAGGCCTGTGTTATCAAATGCAAGACTGTGAAATTCTTACGATTTACTAATCGGCAATGAAATAAATGCAAAAACGGGCAAACTGAGTATTACACAGAAGGGCATAAACTGCATATAGCGCTGTTGTACTGGCAGGTTGGCCAAAGCTATAGATTTTCTTCTATAGAATACACTTAGGTACTTTTCGCAATGTAAACTACAAATGCAAGTAAAATGTTGTAATTATTAAAATAATATTTTTAATTGTGTAACACAGGGCTGCAAAGTAACACCCTATTTACGAAAGATAAATTACGATCTCATGGTGTTGACTCCTAGGTGTGTTTGCCATCCTGTGCAAAGATGGCGTCTATGGTGAAGATGGATACGGTTGTGATGGAAATAATGTTAATATTAACGATGGTAGTTTTGGGAAACTATAAAGAAAAGTTTATATCGGGAGAGGGGGCTACAGAAAAAGAAAGAAATGCCGGCGAATAATTTATATACCTCCAAAAATGGGGGGGGNGGGGGGGGGGAGGTAAAAGTATAGAAAACGTGACATGACTGCAGATGCCGGCGAAAGAGTTTCCAGAACTATTTCAGATGAAACAAGAGTTAAGAGTGAAAAGATGTGGGCGGCCCTTAACATCAGGTCTTGATATCCGATAAGCGGGAATCGAAGTGAGGTATGGAGCAGCGCCGGAATGCAAGAGCAGGGGAAAACAGGAGATACCCGAGAAAACCCGTCGAACAGTGGCATCGTCCTGCACGATTCCCACATTCGAAAATGAATCAAGAAAACCTATAATCTGACGTTCTGCAATTTAAAGGACCGTGATTTGCAAAACGCATATGTTTGTGGTTGTAACAGTATGCAAGATGTAAAGCGACGGTTCGTAAATGAACTAGAAAAGAGAATGCGACATTCGCCATATACTTACAGCGTAAATGTGAGCTAAGTAATTGTATTTGTAACGTGTCCCCATCGCACTAATCTTTGACAGAATAAAGGTTGTGTATTACGGCAAACTGCAGACGACATGTCGTTATAAACAATGGCAATTTTTCTACATGAACGCAATTTTTTTTTTTGTTTCTCATTTGTAACGTATTGATAGCTTAGCCCGTTTTGTGAGCATTCATTCAATTGCCATTAGTCTGACCTGTTGATAACTGATTCGTGAACTGTGTTCCTGTTACACGTTGCAAGTGATTCATATTACNTTGCCATTAGTCTGACCTGTTGATAACTGATTCGTGAACTGTGTTCCTGTTACACGTTGCAAGTGATTCATATTACGGTAACTGAAAACAAAGTCTACAGTTCACTGACTGTGACAACGAAATGAGCGTGGCAGTGACCAACGTACAGCATGCATCATGAAATTTCTTGTTTGCAACACTTTCAAACGTAAATTTAAACTGACCAGGGTTAAAAGCCAGCCAATTATAAATCTCGAGAATATTTTATTCGTTGGCCTTTATAAAGGAAATTCCGAACAATAAAGTTCTGCGGGTAGGAAGTGCGCCAACAGCACATCCAATCCAGATCCTGTAATATTCCCATCAAAGCAGGCAGACGAAAATATTTAAACCANTTGCCATTAGTCTGACCTGTTGATAACTGATTCGTGAACTGTGTTCCTGTTACACGTTGCAAGTGATTCATATTATGGTAACTGAAAACAAAGTCTACAGTTCACTGACTGTGACAACGAAATGAGCGTGGCAGCGACCAACGTACAGCATGCATCATGAAATTTCTTGTTTGCAACACTTTCAAACGTAAATTTAAACTGACCAGGGTTAAAAGCCAGCCAATTATAAATCTCGAGAATATTTTATTCGTTGGCCTTTATAAAGGAAATTCCGAACAATAAAGTTCTGCGGATAGAAAGTGCGCCAACAGCACATCCAATCCAGATCCTGTAATATTCCCATCAAAGCAGGCAGACGAAAATATTTAAACCANAAGTGCGCCAACAGCACATCCAATCCAGATCCTGTAATATTCCCATCAAAGCAGGCAGACGAAAATATTTAAACCAAACTATAAAGATAAAGAATGTTTACAAATATGAAAGAGTGAGAATCATTCGACGAACAATACGACTATGTGAGAAATTTTATAGTTGAAATAAAATTAAGTAATAAAAAATTGTGTGGCATCAAGGAAATGAAATTATACCGAATTTGTAAATAAAGAAAGCATTATGCATTAATTCTTCACGTAAAAAGAAACAAGTTTTCTAGATTTAACGTCTCTGAGAAAAACAACTGCGAGTCTACTGTTAAAGTGTAAAACTTCCAAGACATCAAACTTCGTGCTTATATTTAACAGGGAAACTACACATACGACAGGGTCCCGGGTTAAATTCCAAAATGTTCAGTTATACGCTCTTTTACTATTAGAAACTGTAGTTTTTTCTTGATACCTCTTATGAAAACGACCGCTCGGAACGCACCCACAGTTTCTATTCCAACATACAAATACTATTACTCCGCAGAAACTTTTCACTATCCGGGGAAGAAGGTGGGCGTGTTTTATCTCGAAAACTCGTTATCTGCGGAGGAAATATCGTTACGGGTGGTAAGGGCACTTATCTTTCGTTTCGGCTATCAGAAAAGTAGGTAACCGCGGTAGTGCCCGGGCGAGTTTCGCCCTATCGGCGCGCCGATCAAAGTTTGAATCTGTTTGCTTGACTGCGGCGGTTGTCTGAGGTAAGTTCTCGAGGTAAGTTCTCCCCGCGTAACCGCCTGAGGGCACGTAGAGGGGGCGATATCTACCCTCTAAGCGTTTCTCCTGCCTGCTGCAGTCAAGACTCACTTTATAAGGCGTTTTAAATGCATTGGGTAGAATATGAAATGGTGGTGGGGGGGAGGTGGTAGAGGAACTGGGGGATTCGCGACGATGCTGTTCGCTAGGGAATATTACATACACGCGCTGTGCGCATCCGAGATAACTTTGCCTATTTCGCGTCCCGCATTGTGTGCATCTAGTTCGCAGCTGGTTGCGGATTCCGCACATAATAAGTCCGTTGGCGCTAGTCACGGAAATGTTTCTTAGCAGTTGCAATTAACCTGTGAACAAACTTGGTTTCTAAATTTAGTGATATAATGCTGGGATACCCATGTAGAAACGCGATTATTATTATTTTTTTTTTTTTCGTGAATCAACTGCAAAATATTCCATCATCTGTTTTAATTTTCGTGTATTTGTTCATTTAAGTTTAAATAAACAGTAATACACAAATGTGTAACCGATGAAATATTTAGGGGAATAGAACCGTGTTCGTTGTTTTAAAGATAATCGCGAAAGTAAAGCTGTTTGATTATGGTTCATAAAAACGAATTACACAGTTCATATCAAATTCGTAAATAATAATANCGCGAAAGTAAAGCTGTTTGATTATGGTTCATAAAAACGAATTACACAGTTCATATCAAATTCGTAAATAATAATCGAATTAAACTCCATCTCGTTTCACTCTTCAATATTCTATATGGATGAATTATCACAAACATATTACTTTCTTGAAATTTCTCCATAGTAAAAAGNGAATTATCACAAACATATTACTTTCTTGAAATTTCTCCATAGTAAAAAGGTAATGTAAAAATTAAACGTTTTCTGTAGCACACCATATTATTCAAGGTGCTAATGATTATTCTAAATTACGACTGTCAGTATTCCCATAGCAGTTACCTTGAAACTATGCAAATCACCCTATGAATTAATCTTATACAGCATAACATCACTCTCAACGTGTAAGTTAACAATTTCCCAGAACTTTGTTACCATCTAGCGTCGATGGGTTGAATGAAAATAACCTGAAANTCAACGTGTAAGTTAACAATTTCCCAGAACTTTGTTACCATCTAGCGTCGATGGATTGAATGAAAATAACCTGAAAACATATTCTATGATCTCTAACCGTCTTCCAGGCGACAGAGTATCCTTCTAACCTCCCCCACCACTTTATAACTAAAGTAAATTTAGTGTCTGTAAAGTTCAGTGAAGAATAAAGNAGTATCCTTCTAACCTCCCCCACCACTTTATAACTAAAGTAAATTTAGTGTCTGTAAAGTTCAGTGAAGAATAAAGATTTTTTTTTACGTCAAACGTTTGGGGAGCTTATGTCAATTCAAAATGACGACCAGCCAAGGAAAATGTATCATCANATTTTTTTTTACGTCAAACGTTTGGGGAGCTTATGTCAATTCAAAATGACGACCGGCCAAGGAAAATGTATCATCATATTTAAACGATTTAAAATTTAATGTTGTGGCTATTAAAGTAAAAGTTATAATTTTACTCAGAAAACAACGACTGTGTAAGTCATATACACATTTTCCTTTGAATTTTCAAAAGTACATGATTTTATTAGTTAATTTTGCTGTATTTGCGTAGTTATGTACTGGTCGACGATATGTTCTCAGTATATGAAGATTTTTTCCTACTGACAATGGACATGGTCCTATAAAATTTTGAACACATTTCAATCACAAAATTAATATTCACTAAAAAGTCATAATATAATAATTATATAAAATAAATAATATATGTGATCCTACTTTAGTTAATAAGGACCGCAAAAGAAAGAGACAACCCTACCGGAATAACAGACTTGTCGATCCTACTCGTGAAAACGGAAGACGAGATTGTAATATTTCTACCCAACTTGAAAGAACAATATAATCTCGAATTGGAAAATTATAATGGTTTTTAAATATATTTCAGAGTCACAATATTTTCATATTGATTTTGTGTTTCTTTAGTAACTACACATTTTTACAATCTGGGGACCGTCACTTCCCAAACTAATCAATCATTATAATGAATGTTATTAATAGAACTCTCTGNCATTTTTACAATCTGGGGACCGTCACTTCCCAAACTAATCAATCATTATAATGAATGTTATTAATAGAACTCTCTAAGTGAGTGAGGGTCATTACAAAGAATTACTACTGACTTGACACTCTTTAATATTTCAACCGTGAAACGCAGACATATCCATTATTTGCTTCGTTGCTGAAATCTCTATTTTACGAGTATAGGCCTACTACAAGTGTTACTCTGAAGAGGAGATATCAACTGAAAAATCTACAAACCGAGGCCAATGTGCTTGGCATGGTTTACCACGGTTGCAATCGCGAAGACACCGTCGAACTAGCGTCTTTGAAAGACTCCCGCGTACGAGCCGAAGTAACACGCACCGCGGTGCGGCTGTGCTCTAGAGCTAACTAGATGTAGACCTCCTCCAGAGACCTGTAGTACAACTCTTATGAGTCCTACAAGTGGTAAGTACAGTTGTACACTTGTACATTCTCTGTAACATGATCGTTCTTGTACCTACCTGTGTAGGACTTGTAACCACAAGCGCAATTCCATCCTTGTAGACAAGTTGTTACAGAAAATACACATTTTTTTTGTATATTTTCTAAAAGTCCAATAACATAGGTAGACATTGTTTATAGGCACATTTTAAGGGATATATGTTGCATTTTTAAGCTTAAATTCGAGTTCACGTGTTTTCCGTGGTTATGGTAGCTGTATACAATATTGAAATATGTGGATATTTGTGGGTATCGAAGATAATGCTGCTGTTGTAAGACATATTTGCAAGTACTTGCCAGGGAAAAAAGTTTGCAGCAGTTGATAAAATCTGAATTTAAAGATAAATTCATGTCAAGTACCACACAGTTTGGAAATGTTTTGTGCGAAATAACCATACCCTTTGAAAACAAAACTTATACATCTAACAGTTTGTCAGCAGAACAAACACTTCAAATTGGATTATATTGGCTCGGAAAGGGTGGGCAGTAAGATGGAATGGCAAAATATAAAACGATCGTAATTTGAAAAATCATGAATGTACACTTGTGACAGTCTGTGATTTCATCGCAGGCGAGTAATTCGAAAATCAAATGCATGATACCTGTCCCCGCGCTTTCATTTTATATCTGCTGCCGTGTGTTTGAATCAACAAACAAGCTTCATACAGAAATAGTTTACACAATGCATATTTGACGAATAAAAAATGGTTTGTCGAATAATACAATATAAAAACACAAAATCATTACCTATGAAAAAATATTTTCTTTAATTTACTTGTATTTAGTATGTGAATATATAATAACTAATTTTATTTATTTTTTCATTTTAACAAATTTATCTGTATTTTTGCAATATCTCGACAAAAAACTTATTTCAAAAAAAAATTTTCTTCGAGATAAATATACATTTTAAAAGCTTACAGGTGTAGTAGATATGTTAATATTATCAATTTCAAGAACAGTCATTTTGCCATATTTGTTGCTTGCGTAATTCATTACCCTAAATTTAAAAATAAAATTAACAATTTTAACTGAAAGCTATACAAAATTAACTACTGCTTCATATGTTAATTTGCGCCATTCAAATACCTCGTTAATAAATCATCCATCAATATCTATTGAGTAATTCAAATTCTGTTCTTCATTCTATTTTTTAGGAATTCGATCACTGCCAGGCCTTTCCATATTCCTGAACCATGGAGTCAAAAACCGAGTGTGTATAATTCAGTGCGCAGTGGAATTCGAGAATGGCGACTCTGCAATGCAGAAGGAGGCTGCTGGTAAATAATAAAAAATCGCTGGGGCGGATTGTGTGCATACAAATATCGACAGGCAGTATGAATACATATATTAGACTCCTAACTTTTGACGTAAGAGTACGTTATGACGGCCAGAAGTACGGTACTTATGGGGTGCGAACAGGCGAACCCTGATACCTGTGAAACAACGATGGGACAGAGTGAATGTGGGAAACGCTAAATGATAAAATTTTTTACTAAATTATTTTTGTACAAAGCGTATTAAATTGATAGATATCAATAATTTTTAATGAACCATACTTATATGCCGTATAATTATGTTAAATATATTGTAGAACAATTTTATTGTAATAATTTTGTTCTAATTGCGTTAATTGGTATAACACCGTATATCACAGAGGTTTATATCGTGAAAACAGAATCTTAAATTTCTTCTCAGAACCACAAAATAAATTTGGTCTAAAAGAGTAAGAAATTTTGAGAACACAAATAATGCCACAAACTAATCCTATCTTGATAGTCACGGTAATCTGCAATAAANCATTTTTACAATCTGGGGACCGTCACTTCCCAAACTAATCAATCATTATAATGAATGTTATTAATAGAACTCTCTGAGTGAGTGAGGGTCATTACAAAGAATTACAACTGACTTGACACTCTTTAATATTTCAACCGTGAAACGCAGACATATCCATTATTTGCTTCGTTGCTGAAATCTCTATTTTACGAGTATAGGCCTACTACAAGTGTTACTCTGAAGAGGAGATATCAACTGAAAAATCTACAAACCGAGGCCAATGTGCTTGGCATGGTTTACCACGGTTGCAATCGCGAAGACACCGTCGAACTAGCGTCTTTGAAAGACTCCCGCGTACGAGCCGAAGTAACACGCACCGCGGTGCGGCTGTGCTCTAGAGCTAACTAGATGTAGACCTCCTCCAGAGACCTGTAGTACAACTCTTATGAGTCCTACAAGTGGTAAGTACAGTTGTACACTTGTACATTCTCTGTAACATGATCGTTCTTGTACCTACCTGTGTAGGACTTGTAACCACAAGCGCAATTCCATCCTTGTAGACAAGTTGTTACAGAAAATACACATTTTTTTGTATATTTTCTAAAAGTCCAATAACATAGGTAGACATTGTTTATAGGCGCATTTTAAGGGATATATGTTGCATTTTTAAGCTTAAATTCGAGTTCACGTGTTTTCCGTGGTTATGGTAGCTGTATACAATATTGAAATATGTGGATATTTGTGGGTATCGAAGATAATGCTGCTGCTGTAAGACATATTTACAAGTACTTGCCAGGGAAAAAAGTTTGCAGCAGTTGATAAAATCTGAATTTAAAGATAAATTCATGTCAAGTACCANCAAGTACTTGCCAGGGAAAAAAGTTTGCAGCAGTTGATAAAATCTGAATTTAAAGATAAATTCATGTCAAGTACCACACAGTTTGGAAATGTTTTGTGCGAAATAACCATACCCTTTGAAAACAAAACTTATACATCTAACAGTTTGTCAGCAGAACAAACACTTCAAATTGGATTATATTGGCTCGGAAAGGGTGGGCAGTAAGATGGAATGGCAAAATATAAAACGATCGTAATTTGAAAAATCATGAATGTACACTTGTGACAGTCTGTGATTTCATCGCAGGCGAGTAATTCGAAAATCAAATGCATGATACCTGTCCCCGCGCTTTCATTTTATATCTGCTGCCGTGTGTTTGAATCAACAAACAAGCTTCATACAGAAATAGTTTACACAATGCATATTTGACGAATAAAAAATGGTTTGTCGAATAATACAATATAAAAACACAAAATCATTACCTATGAAAAAATATTTTCTTTAATTTACTTGTATTTAGTATGTGAATATATAATAACTAATTTTATTTATTTTTTCATTTTAACAAATTTATCTGTATTTTTGCAATATCTCGACAAAAAACTTATTTCAAAAAAAAATTTTCTTCGAGATAAATATACATTTTAAAAGCTTACAGGTGTAGTNATCTCGACAAAAAACTTATTTCAAAAAAAAATTTTCTTCGAGATAAATATACATTTTAAAAGCTTACAGGTGTAGATATGTTAATATTATCAATTTCAAGAACAGTCATTTTGCCATATTTGTTGCTTGCGTAATTCATTACCCTAAATTTAAAAATAAAATTAACAATTTTAACTGAAAGCTATACAAAATTAACTACTGCTGCATATGTTAATTTGCGCCATTCAAATACCTCGTTAATAAATCATCCATCAATATCTATTGAGTAATTCAAATTCTGTTCTTCATTCTATTTTTTAGGAATTCGATCACTGCCAGGCCTTTCCATATTCCTGAACCATGGAGTCAAAAACCGAGTGTGTATAATTCAGTGCGCAGTGGAATTCGAGAATGGCGACTCTGCAATGCAGAAGGAGGCTGCTGGTAAATAATAAAAAATCGCTGGGGCGGATTGTGTGCATACAAATATCGACAGGCAGTATGAATACATATATTAGACTCCTAACTTTTGACGTAAGAGTACGTTATGACGGCCAGAAGTACGGTACTTATGGGGTGCGAACAGGCGAACCCTGATACCTGTGAAACAACGATGGGACAGAGTGAATGTGGGAAACGCTAAATGATAAAATTTTTTACTAAATTATTTTTGTACAAAGCGTATTAAATTGATAGATATCAATAATTTTTAATGAACCATACTTATATGCCGTATAATTATGTTAAATATATTGTAGAACAATTTTATTGTAATAATTTTGTTCTAATTGCGTTAATTGGTATAATACCGTATATCACAGAGGTTTATATCGTGAAAACAGAATCTTTAATTTCTTCTCAGAACCACAAAATAAATTTGGTCTAATAGAGTAAGAAATTTTGAGAACACAAATAATGCCACAAACTAATCCTATCTTGATAGTCACGGTAATCTGCAATAAANAGAGTAAGAAATTTTGAGAACACAAATAATGCCACAAACTAATCCTATCTTGATAGTCACGGTAATCTGCAATAAAAACACAGAAGTTTACTTCAAAGACCAACTTGTGTAGTGTGTTGATATTAAAATTATTTAATTTAATACTATTAATACACATATAAATTATTCAGATAGCCATCTAATACAATTGAAAGTTCAGATGTTCCCACAAATTCTAATATTTTGCCATTTAAAGTCATTTATTTTCATCTTCATAGTAAAAAGCACTGAGCAAGACACCATAATAGAGAGCACGCCAATTTTATCGGATGTCATCTCAGAAAAAAAACGCTTTTTTATGATATAATATCCATTAGGTCGAAATGATAAATTCACTTCACTTTTCTAAAATTTATTGTAGATGGTTAGCAAGCATTTGCAAAATGAAAGATTAAGGTAAATGAGGAAAGTTTAAATTATTACTTATCTTTATTAATTTGAGATATATAATATATTATATACCTTTATACGTGTATCGTTATTTATAAATAGGATTAACTTAACTACTCTTAATATTTCTATCTAGTTAAGCCTTACTTCAATTACTTGGCTTCCTACACTTTAAAATAACTTCCTTTGCTGTAACACATGATTTGATTCAGCAAAGAAATTTATGGTTTAATATACATCACTGTAAAGTAGGTTTTGCCAGAAACACAATTTTGTTTTATCTGCTTATTAATGGCATGCATAATACTGCATTGTCGTAAAAATAATTTATTAGTTTTTTTCGGGTACAGTCAGTTACTTTATTTCGATAGGTAAACCATTCCGTTGACGATCTTAGGAATTTATTATTTGATAACCAAGAATTTAGTAAGTTTCTTTACGTACTAACAAAAAAATATACTAAAAGTAAGTGTTATAATTAGCTAACACTGTCCTTTTGTATACAGCAAGATTTATTTACTGTAAACCAGTATTTCCCAAAGTATGGGTCACGACCCACTGGTGGGTCGCAGACTAAAATTTGGTGGGCCTTGCAAAATATAATTCAATACATAAACATATTCAGGAGTTATAAATGTTATAAAACCTGCACATGTGCAATGCAACTGTCAATCAGACGTAAAATACTACGCAGAGTGCGCAGTGAATGCGACCCCCGCCACTACGTAAGAAATACAACGTGAACATGATGGAACAGCGAAACGGTACGTTTCTCGCATAAGGCATTTAAGTGAGTCCTGAACTTTGACATTTTTTTTAATGGGTCGCGGTTTATAGAACTTTGGGAATCACTGCTGTTAACAAAACAAGCTCGAAGAAATAATTTTCTTTGCAATATATACATTTTTTTTTTAACAGAAAACTTACGTTTATTCAATATTCACTTTGAATTAAAACAAGATTTTAATACAAATTTACAGGTTTCTTAAAGAAACGAATTATTACCGTAGCAGGTTCCAGTGAAGTTGATTTTTGTATTGAATAAGATTGCTCATGAAACGTGAATTNCAGCGAAACGGTACGTTTCTCGCATAAGGCATTTAAGTGAGTCCTGAACTTTGACATTTTTTTAATGGGTCGCGGTTTATAGAACTTTGGGAATCACTGCTGTAAACAAAACAAGCTCGAAGAAATAATTTTCTTTGCAATATATACATTTTTTTTTTTTAACAGAAAACTTACGTTTATTCAAGATTCACTTTGAATTAAAACAAGATTTTAATACTGTAAACAAAAGAGCTTCAAAGAAAATGCAGTTTTTTTTTTTTTTTTTTTTTTACTATACAGAAATCTTTTCACGCAGTTTTTTTCCAGTGCCTGACGGGTTCAAGATACAACTAAGTTTATTGGACATTGCGTTATATCACAACAAATTTACAGGTTTCTTAAATAAACGAATTATTACCGTAGCAGGTTCCAGTGAAGTTGATTTTTGTATTGAATAAGATTGCTCATGAAACGTGAATTNAAACGAATTATTACCGTAGCAGGTTCCAGTGAAGTTGATTTTTGTATTGAATAAGATTGCTCATGAAACGTGAATTTATCGCCCGAACATAAGGTAGTTTCTTCATAAAACGTTAGTTTAAAAAATGCTCCCTTAGCGGTTGAGCTAGGCGCTGAACTTCACACAGAAGACAAAATTGTGCAAGAGTTCAAACGATGACTGATCCCGCTGAATACGCCAAGCATTCAGTAAACGAAACCATTCGAAACGTAACCGGAGAACTGAAAACGTAGTTTCTAAAATTCGTGCGGAACTGTGCAGTCCAGTGAGAAGCAACTACTGACCGCCTGTTAGTGTTTGCACACCTTTCCTGTATACACTAACCATTTCACGAACGAGACCTCGTTAACTGGGGGNTGACCGCCTGTTAGTGTTTGCACACCTTTCCTGTATACACTAACCATTTCACGAACGAGACCTCGTTAACTGGGGGAACTGCGTTTTAGAGGTGTGATGAGCCATTGAGTAAACAAATGTACGAAGCTACTTATGTTGCCACTATTCNGGGGGAACTGCGTTTTAGAGGTGTGATGAGCCATTGAGTAAACAAATGTACGAAGCTACTTATGTTGCCACTATTCCCAGCATCGCGTGTAACGGTCCACTGACTGTCGTTGAGTACAGTCTGAGAAGGTATATAGCAACACTCATGCCCCTTAGTTCTGCAAGTAGCGCAGGAAATATTATTTGTGTTTTAGTTAGTTACATACTGAACTGTTGAAGTGCGTGAGGTACACCACAGTCCTATAACGCAAGTCTGCTGATACCTCTCGTTCCTAACAATAAGAAATTCACGTGCTAATTACATGCCATATAATAAGCGTTACTGACAGAAAAAAAATATCCACAAAGTCCCAAAAAACCATCATATTTATACTATTTTGAACAAATCGCTCTGTTTCGGAAATTTACTTTATAATATATAATTTGTAGAATAAGTTAATTTTTTTATTTATGTACGTGCAATAAAATTAAATTCCATATTTTATACATTTTCTTAAGACCATACATATAAGCAAATAATGAAACATTTGTTATTTCCAGAAGTCACACTGGGGCGTTCTTTAATATAACTTAAATATCGGCTGTTTTCATTTCATACCTTCCTCGAAGATTTCTATGCAGCCAAAGTATTACTTCGTAAGAAAATGACCACAATTAACATTGACACATTTGAACAGTTTTTGAACTATAGTCGGTTCACGACTGGAAGAGACTTTCTTGAAGCCCTGCTAAAGATCTACTTTCAAGCCCATTTCATATCCTTCCGCCAAAGGTAAACAAACATTGCCATGTGGCAGTCACATGGCAATGTTTACATGCAATGTTTACATTCCACTGTGTGTGTACATGTGTTCGTACATGCACGTACCCATTATAAAATTCATGTATATATATTTAATAGATATTCCACAAGCGTAAAGTTTTTAATCTTGAGAATTTCACACCAAAGAATATGCGATGCAAGCGAAAAACATTTCATTCTGTAAACCCAAAAATGTGAGTATTAAAAATTGGTGTTTCGTGTGTGTGTGTGTGTGTGTAGGTTTGATTTTGACTGGGGGGGTTGGGTGGGGGAGAAAAACTTTCACT
>NQII01006043.1:65347-111936 GCA_002778355.1 Clitarchus hookeri
ATTTGTAAGCGATAAATTAACAATTACGTTAAAACTTTAGAACTATTTCCTCTCTTTGTGCTGGCAACCTAACGGCATAACTGTATCCGCGCTTGCCGCTGTTTGTAATGTTATATGCATGTAGCTAACGGCTAGGGTGTTTTTTCAAAGGTTGATTTTCAAAAGTTTCTTCCGGTCGTGAACCGACTGTACAGTTGTTTTAGTTTTCGCTATTTGTGTACGTAAAGTTGGTTATGGTTAATTATTAATTGACTTTGTTTTCCATCAAATATTGGTTATTTAAAAATAAATATGAAATAAAAATTTATTAGATTTTACTGTAACCATCATTACAATTACGTATTTCATTCCTTTTACGAACAATCGAAATGAAGGAAAATGAGATGGTCCAAATTCCTTTAAATTAAATTCAAATACAATTATGTTAAAATTTTCTGTTGGAAACCCACACTTCTGTAACTATTTATATTGAAAGATAACTTAACTCCAAGCCGGTTCTTCTTTTAAAAATGTTCAGTTTTAGCTTAAATTTCTAAATAAAGTTATAATGAAATGTTAGGAATTACAACTGACATTTACGGAAAATCTGAGATTTTATTGCGCTTTCAATTCTTAATATAGTGTGGCAGCAATATGAAGTTTTTGAACCTAAGTTTCTTCTTTCGAAATCAGTGAGTCATACCGAAATTGAAGTAAACTGAAATGTAAGTTTAAGATACCCTGGGAAGCGAAGGTTATTTGATATTTTCGACCGCAGAGGCAAGATACATGAAGTTAATTTTCAAAACGTCATTTGAAACGTCAGAGACGCCATCATGAACACTGAATTTGAGTTGTTCGACATTTACCCACAGAGCCCTGGTCGGTTTCTTACGTAAGCCGGGTCTAGTTTTAAAAACACAAAACTTAATTACTTTTAATTTTACAAAATTTTAATCAATTTCACCATTAATAATGACGTGTGAACTTTTAAAGAGAAACAGACACGAGGGAGACTTCAGGTTACTGAATTTTGAAGTCTACGATGATTTTCTTTATTATTTGTACAGATCGTTTATTATTTTCAAATAATTTTATCACGTATCAGTGGATATATTTATATATGTATCTTGCAGTAAATAGATTCTATTTCCGTCTCCCAGAGTTGATGTATGTCTTACAGTAGTCTGAGATCACCTAGGCCTGTGTTCCAGAGACATATTTTATGGTAAGGAAGGTATAAGTGGTTTCTACGTTTGCTGCGAAGTCATTGTGAGCTCTATAGCTGGGCTGATTCAAACTCCAGGTCAGATCTCAGAGTTAGGTATAGTAAAAGTAACCCCGTTATCCTATCACAACACTACATGTATTTTATCCACGCTACACACGTCTTCTCCACGCTGTGCAACACTATTGGAGTAGAGAGCTTCGGGTGACTTAACATCACGACCTTGAGAGCCCTGGTACACTAGTATTATGATTTTCTGTTTACAGACAGCAACTAGGGCTCACTTNTAACATCACGACCTTGAGAGCCCTGGTACACTAGTATTATGATTTTCTGTTTACAGACAGCAACTAGGGCTCACTACTCCCGAAATTTCGCACGTGGGAGTCGTGCCGGACGAGGTCGGTGGTCGGCGGGTTTTCTCAGGTATCTCCTGTTTCCTCCGGCCTTGCATTCCGGCACTGCTCCATACTCACCTCAATCACCCTCATCGGTTCTCAAGACCTAGCTGTTAAGAGCCGCCCAAATATCTTCACTTTTCTTGTTTACCAAGTATTGATGGCATCAAGCACATTAAGTGTTTTGAGTGAGTTTGAAATCACTGATAGTCGTCTACGTTCTCAGTAGAGAGCGATGGAAGAAAAAATGTTCAGTTACTGGCAAAATAAGTGTTTGTTCTGATATCAGATCTGAAACTGGGTGGAACATTCTTAACTAATATTATAAATGGGATAGTGTGTTTGTTTATTTGTTTGTTTGTTTGTCCTTCTTTCACCTCACAACGGAGCGACGAATCTACGTAATATTTATAAAGTGATAGTTGGAGGGTCGGGAAGTGACATAGGCTACTTTTATACCGAAAAAATATCTCATTCCCTCAGAAAATATTTTAATAAAAATAGCGCTCGGGGTACAATTCTGCGTCAATATAAGATGTTACTGTGTGACGACATCACCACGGAGCAACGGATCGACGTGATTTTTTGCACAGAGATAGTTGGAGAGCATGGAAGTGACATAGAGTACTTTTTATTTCGAAAAAATATCTCATTCCCTTGGGGAAATTCTTATTGGAAAATGAAAAAGTACACAAACGGAATAACAATACAACGTCGCAACCGAGCAACAGATAGACGTAATTTCTTGCACAGAAATAGCTGGAGGGCTGAAAGGTGATATTGGCTTATTTTTACTGCGAGAAAATATCTNGACGTAATTTCTTGCACAGAAATAGCTGGAGGGCTGAAAGGTGATATTGGCTTATTTTTACTGCGAGAAAATATCTCAAAAAGTTTACAAACGATAATAGTGAATCAAGTCGGAAAAAACTTTGCCACCAGCGCGCTCTCTTGCAATACGCTGTCTTAACCGTTACAGATGGAACAATATCATGTAGTAAAGAATTGTGTAGAATAAAAAGACCTAAAAAACTTCACGGTAGCATATATCTATAACAGAGAAACACTGTTAATTGTTTCTACCATTTAATTCACAGAGACGTTGAGTTTTATAATATGTATAGAGTATAGAATATTAACACTAAGTAAAATTCAANTAATTCACAGAGACGTTGAGTTTTATAATATGTATAGAGTATAGAATATTAACACTAAGTAAAATTCAACTTTATATAAAAACAACCTAAACAATAATTTTGTAGTCCACGCGAGCGGAGCCGTGGGTGCAGCTTGTATACTATAAAAGGAGCACTTTGTTCTCTCTTGCTGAACAAGCGAGTTAAGCTGTGAGGATCAATAATCGTCATGTATTAAAAAAATTAATAAACTACCTTGTTTGTATCGACTTCACTGTACTAACAATTCCCAGGGAAGCCACATCTCTCAAAGCAATAACCAACCACACTTTTAATCTTTCATAATGGAAAATTGGAATTTTCCAAGAAAAAGGTTCCTCTCTTTGTTATTGTTCGTTGCTGTACGTAACAGGTATTACAATTCTTTCCTTTTCTGAGTGAATATTTACCTCGTCTGGTAAATAAGAACTGCTTTTAAGCATTTGATGTTATTTTNTTTGTTTATTTGTTTGTTTGTTTGTCCTTCTTTCACCTCACAACGGAGCGACGAATCTACGTAATATTTATAAAGAGATAGTTGGAGGGTCGGGAAGTGACATAGGCTACTTTTATACCGAAAAAATATCTCATTCCCTCAGAAAATATTTTAATAAAAATAGCGCTCGGGGTACAATTCTGCGTCAATATAAGATGTTACTGTGTGACGACATCACCACGGAGCAACGGATCGACGTGATTTTTTGCACAGAGATAGTTGGAGAGCATGGAAGTGACATAGAGTACTTTTTATTTCGAAAAAATATCTCATTCCCTTGGGGAAATTCTTATTGGAAAATGAAAAAGTACACAAACGGAATAACAATACAACGTCGCAACCGAGCAACAGATCGACGTAATTTCTTGCACAGAAATAGCTGGAGGGCTGAAAGGTGATATTGGCTTATTTTTACTGCGAGAAAATATCTCAAAAAGTTTACAAACGATAATAGTGAATCAAGTCGGAAAAAACTTTGCCACCAGCGCGCTCTCTTGCAATACGCTGTCTTAACCGTTACAGATGGAACAATATCATGTAGTAAAGAATTGTGTAGAATAAAAAGACCTAAAAAACTTCACGGTAGCATATATCTATAACAGAGAAACACTGTTAATTGTTTCTACCATTTAATTCACAGAGACGTTGAGTTTTATAATATGTATAGAGTATAGAATATTAACACTAAGTAAAATTCAACTTTATATAAAAACAACCTAAACAATAATTTTGTAGTCCACGCGAGCGGAGCCGTGGGTGCAGCTTGTATACTATAAAAGGAGCACTTTGTTCTCTCTTGCTGAACAAGCGAGGTAAGCTGTGAGGATCAATAATCGTCATGTATTAAAAAAATTAATAAACTACCTTGTTTGTATCGACTTCACTGTACTAACAATTCCCAGGGAAGCCACATCTCTCAAAGCAATAACCAACCACACTTTTAATCTTTCATAATGGAAAATTGGAATTTTCCAAGAAAAAGGTTCCTCTCTTTGTTATTGTTCGTTGCTGTACGTAACAGGTATTACAATTCTTTCCTTTTCTGAGTGAATATTTACCTCGTCTGGTAAATAAGAACTGCTTTTAAGCATTTGATGTTATTTTTAATAAATACGAGAATGTTTAAAAAATATAGTATATTTCTTTCAGTTCTACGCGAAGCGATCACAAGTAATAACATATTGCGAAGATGTAATTTAAAAAAATATTGGGGATTTAGTCAAAGCCTCAGCAAGCATTGGTCTCGCAAATACTGTAGGTACTTCACTTCTAGANAAAAAAATATTGGGGATTTAGTCAAAGCCTCAGCAAGCATTGGTCTCGCAAATACTGTAGGTACTTCACTTCTAGAGTATTGAATAAGAGGAACTCAGATTATTTCGTTAATAACGATATAAATTATTCCGTTTCACTTTAACATAGTTGTAACTTTTCCCTTGGGTGTATGGTAAACATAAATTATAACGTACGTAGAATAATTTCGCATACTTTAAAGATTAAATTCTCTCATGTCAAGTTCCCTTCAATTTTGGGAATTAGACTGACTCTTATAAACAGTGCAAACCAACATCATACTATAAATAGTAGGTTATATGTAAATATTAACTCTATAAAATAAGTGAAACAGTGTGTGGTTTGTAAGAAATAAAATACTTAACTCGCACTCCATCTCCTTTAGTCGACAAAATACTATTGAATAATTTTCTTTCTTGCTGGAACTAAACGCGTGATTTTAGAGCAAGCAAAACAATAGGAATTTCTCTTAAACATTCTTTGCCATTTTACGTACATAGTCAAAAATATGGATACGACGATATGGCGGTACAGAGCGTGTATAATCGTTTCGTGAAAACAAGTAATATGCCGCCAAATTCTGTTCACGGCAAAGTGAGCACTTTTGAAATCAACATTTGAAAAAAATCACTGTCCATAATTACATATATGCTATAGTACACGATGGCATGCAGGCCTGCAAATAAGTTGGCAGCGATTTTACATTGCATTGTGAGAGTACTGTTCAAAAGCACGGATAACAAGGCCAATTTTTCTTGATTTGTACACATCAGAGCATAGGATTCGATATTATCAATACATTTAATTTCTTACAAATTTCACCAGTAGAGGGATTATGGGGACTTTGGCACATCGGGACCAGGGACCGGAGCGTCAGAGCTGTTCGTGCTCTGTCATTCCGATCGGCCCGTGGCCATATTGGATCAATTTAACCTTGACCCTGACCTTTGAACCTTAACCCCGGTGCCCTTTACCACCAAAAATTCAAAAAACCCAAAAATATTTCAAAAATTTATAAAAAATCATATTTTTTAAATATTTAACAATTATTTAAAAGTCTAATTAAAAAATTAATACGAAAAAAAATTAAATTTCTGGAGGTCCCCCACATTTCCCCTCCAATCATACTCATTCCACCATCTTGGTAGGTGCAGTCAACTATCTCGGTAGATGTCACAGCCGCCGTCCGCCATCTTGTTTTATTCGTTTGTCAATANCTTGGTAGGTGCAGTCAACTATCTCGGTAGATGTCACAGCCGCCGTCCGCCATCTTGTTTTATTCGTTTGTCAATTGTTTATACATTACTGGCGTTTGTCTCTCGCCTTCGTACGACCACCATCTAACTTTTTTCGCTTGTCATTTGTTTAGAAATGATTGGAGTTTGNTGTCATTTGTTTAGAAATTATTGGAGTTGGTATTTTAATTTCGTTCGACCGCCATATTGGTTTTTTCGTTTGTGATTTGTTTTACATTGCATGTGCTGTCCCCAGCGCCCGGCCCAGCAGACAACCGACCCCTTCCACTCCCCCTTCCCATATATTTTATTGGTCAATTGCCCCACACCCTTCCAATATATTCATTTGCTCCACAAATATTTCTCATTGGCTAATTACTAGGGTCTTTTCGGAAACCTTCGTTCGACCGATTAGTCACTTTCCCTCCACCCCCTTCCAATATATTTAATGTTCCACATATATTTGTTATTAGCTAATGCCCCGCACCCTTTAAATATATTTAATTTATCCGAAAATAATCACCATTGAATGATTTATAGTGCGTTTTTGGAAACCTTGGCTCGACCAATTAGAAGCAATCGCTCAAACTCTTCCCCTGTTTCTCATTGACTAATTGCCCCACCCCCAACATCCCCTCCACTTATTATTCTACTTCGTTCGACCCCCACCCCTGATTCTCATTAGCTAATCACGTCACGTGACAATCTCTTGGATTGACTAATTGCTCCTGCGTTTTTTGAAACTTTGTTCCGACCAATCGGCGGCCTACTTTAATCGTGAGTGCTGACTATATTTATCCCCTTAAAAACTCCTTACAAGACGCTCCCTGAGGCCCCTCGGGAAATAAGTAATTTTTCTCGCTCTTAGAAATGTACGCGCGTTGTCCGAGCGGCCATAGAACCCTTTCGACCATTTTGGGATTTGGAAGGGTGCGCTCGCTTAGTGCCTTGGACAAACGAGACAAGTTACTGTACTTGCGAAATAATTTCTCCTTGTCTACGCACCTTACGAAATTTCACCTTATTCAAGTATTTGCCAACCTACCTGCAGCAGGAAGAAGACATATGGGACTGCCTCCCGTGCAAGGAGTATTTCGAGGGCCGCATCACCTCGGTTCCAGNGGAGTATTTCGAGGGCTGCACCACCTCGGTTCCAGACACGCCGCATCGCAGGGGTTGGTGCAAGGCCCGCC
The DNA here is from genome assembly GCA_002778355.1 of Clitarchus hookeri. Taxonomy (NCBI): domain Eukaryota; kingdom Metazoa; phylum Arthropoda; class Insecta; order Phasmatodea; family Phasmatidae; genus Clitarchus; species Clitarchus hookeri. The sequence continues at coordinate 72,345 of NQII01006043.1, forward strand.
GACCTGCCCTCGCGACGTCAGCGCCCATTGAAAACGCTCTCCCCGTTGAAGACGTCCTCTCCGTAGAAGACGCCCTACCCGTAGAAAACAACGTCCCCGTGAAAGCTATCTACTCGCAAACTGTACCTGTGGAAGGTGCTCCCCTTCAAGAAATTTACTGGCAATCACTACCTTGCATGGAAACCAACCCAGAACACAGGTGCCCGATTTTTATCGACGTGAATGAAGTTTCAAATTACTTTTAAAATTATTTTTCAACTCGGTGTGTGCATAGGAACCTAAATTGTTTTTATATTTTTATATAACAAAAATACATCCAGTGAAAAAAAAAATGTTTTACAACCAACAAGGTTTACGCTCGTTGGACTCATACACCATCAAGCAGATTGCCATCTCGTGCAGTGACTTAGACGAGAAAAACAAATTTTTCTTTTTTTTTATCGCCTTGTCCATGGCAGCACCTCGACCGCACCATGTAACAGACGTACCACATACAGACGCACGAAACGCACGGACTAAGGTTGGACGAGGGGAATATTTAGTAAGAGGAAATTCCGGCAATGCTGGACTCTGCCATAATTCCCTATTATTCTGTGTTTGTATTTGGAAGACGCCAAGAGTCGGCGATTCGCAATGCGTGCCCCATCGGAACGAACTTTGTAGACCTTCACAAGCATTGCTGCTGCCCGCCGTTTCGACAGCTCGTCGAGACGTACGCCACAAGACTTCACGGGTGCAAACATCAAAGATATTGGTGTGCCAATTGCAACGCCAAACCCCTAAGATTGTGGAGTTTTAAAAATAAAACTATGAGGAACCCATTGTACATTTTAAAAAAATATTAAGTGTGTAATGCCCTACAAGACGCAGAGAAGAAACACATGTTAAAAAGTATTCCAATAATAATATTGTAACGTGTATGCATAAATATATGTGTTTAAAACAATATAGAAATTCTTAATTTATCTCGAGTTATGTCCTGCAAACATAAGTTTTGAAAAACGCTGTTGGTAAAGAAAACATATTAAGTATACCAGTTTGGTTATAATTTTCATAAAAGAAAATATTTGGTATATCAATATTGTTATAATCAAAAGAAAAATAAATTTATAATTAAATATTTTTTACTCTAACTTTATATATATANGTATATCAATATTGTTATAATCAAAAGAAAAATAAATTTATAATTAAATATTTTTTACTCTAACTTTATATATATTGTATTGTTTTTATTTTTGGGGTCAAAGGTGACCAGGGTCACAGGTAAAGTTCTAGGTCACATCGATCCAAGATAGCCGCCGGCCGACCGCAATGATAGAGCACAAACAGCNGGGTCACAGGTAAAGTTCTAGGTCACATCGATCCAAGATAGCCGCCGGCCGACCGCAATGATAGAGCACAAACAGCTCCGACGCTCCGGTCCCAGGTCCTGATGTGCCAAAGTCCCCATAATCTATCTACTTCCACCGTTTCACTTCAGGTACGCATGTAGGAAAATGCATAGTATTGTTATATTTATATATGGTGGAAGGATACATAATAATAAAAACTTATCTTATGTAGAGGAGTCAGAAGTTCTCATATAAGCGTGAACAGCCTAGAGCAGGGGTGCTCAGACTTGTACCATCAGCGATCGATCGCAAAAACTAGTAGGGGGCAAGCGATCGACAAAAAAAGTAAGGGGGTAGAACTGTGCTCTAACATGACAGATGGTAAGCCTGTCGCTGTTACGACCTATGTATTTTTTTTTTGTTAAGCCCCGGCCACACTCGCGTGTTACTATACCGAGTACACTTTGATCAGGTTATGTTTACATTTTGTAAATCGTTGATTTATATTTATTATATTATTACTTATAGACAGATAAGATTTAATTAAACACTATAAATTGGGCACGGATGGATTTCACGATTTTCATAGCAATTTTCATAATATCCTTCATATTTAGTGTTTTTGAACATATAACTTGATGAATGATGCAATGAAATGAGAAAAACGATGAAAAGTCATCATTAGCTCGACACAATGCAACAAACCCATTTTGATTGCCTGTCATAGCTGGAGCGCCATCTGTTGTAATGCACAAGAGTTTGTAAACTGGTAGCTCGTAGCTTTTTATAAATTTTAAAAAAGTGTCGTAAAAATCTTAACAGCGAGTTTTCTTTTTTAGAGGAATCATTGTTATAAATTCTTCTTTAGCCGAAGTTACAGAGAATACCATCCGAATAAATATACATAACTGGGCAGTATCTGTCATATCGGTGGACTCGTCAAACTGCAAAGAAAAGAATGTACATTACATGATATCATTTTTCATTGGTTTTCCAAATCCTTGCTCATGATCTCAACACGTCTTGTGACAGGCGGACGATATAAGAAACACCTTCGCCGCTTCTAGAAATGCTTCTTTCACTGCCGTCCCATCTTCGAAGGGTTTCTTATGTTTTGCCAGCATTTGAGTAATTTTAAAAGACGCGACTGTTGCAGCTTCGGATTGTTTGGCTAGTTTAGTGTATAAGGCTTGCTCTGCTTTTAAACTACTTTTCAAATAATTTACTTTATGTCTTCATAACTCACTCTTTGCTGGAAAATCGTTTTCATAGTTTTTATGCAAGGTTTTATAATGACTCTCTAAGTTCCCGCGTTCAAGCAATGCAACTGAAACTCGACAAACGAGGCAAACACACTTATATTTGACCATAGTAAACAATAATTCTTCCTCCTAACCATTATTAAAAAGATAAATTTTACTTTTCTTTGGCAGTGCTCATTTTGTTTCGTAAATCCTGTTCTGAACACACAGATAACACNTTTGGCAGTGCTCATTTTGTTTCGTAAATCCTGTTCTGAACACACAGATAACACACCACGCAAAAGTACTCTTTGAACACCACTGATATTACTCGGACCGTTCGTTGACTAAAGCCCCGGCCACACTTACGTGTTACTATGCTAAGTACACTTTGATCAGGTTATGTTTACATTTTATAAATCGTTGCCACCATTTTTCGAAGAGAGCGCGACCTAGCGAGAATATTCATAACGATTAGCGCGAAGATGTACTCTCATAACGATTAGCGCTCCAGGCGACGGATAAAATTGTTGTTTGATTTTACCAAACTTGCCAAAACGGAATGAAACTCACAAGGCGGTTTCTTAATCCCGAAAGCCATTCTTTACAAGCAATGGGAGTAAACGATACTAAGCCGCGCCGACAACTCCGGCGGTGCGCAGCATTCTTTTCGGCGTGACTTTACATTTTATTATTACGTATCACAGTGTCGCCGTACGAGTGACCGACGGAAGGCGCTTATTTTTAATTTCTTGAGGGAATGTGGACATATGTCCGCGATCGACTTTTAAAGCTCTCGCGATCGACCAGTCGATCGCGATCGACCGTTTGAGCATCCCTGGCCTAGAGGAACAACAAAGGTCGCTTGCGGGTGTGTGTGTATTTATATAAATATATAATACGGCGATTTAGGTCAACACAGGATAAAATCATTTTTCACCTTTCAGTTGAAATCCAATAGCGAATAAATAAATACTTCGTAAAATTTCGTACAATTTCTTTAATGCATTACCAATTAATTTATTAGAATATATTGCAAACTGTGTTAAACCTTGCCTTAAGTCAAATGATTATTATTCAACGTGCAAAGAAAATTATTTTAATCAAACGGTTTAAGTAAGTAAGAACTATTTTGCAGGTTTTGGTATTACATAAACAGAAATGTTAGTTTTTTGTCCAGCAGGAATACACAACGAATAATTTCACACGCCTGTACACATATTGACGTATTACTAGAAACAAATTGTTCATCTCTATAAACAACTTCAGTTCTACTATATATGCCTAAGAAAAAATCATTTGGACTTAGTTTGCTTGGTNTTGTTCATCTCTATAAACAACTTCAGTTCTACTATATATGCCTAAGAAAAAATCATTTGGACTTAGTTTGCTTGGTTTCAATGTGAATACCGTACTTACATTGTCCTTATCTAAAAGAGCATTAATCCCAGGACACAAATTCTACAGGTAGTGATATTGAAACAAGATATATGTTTTCAATCATTCAGATTTATTACTTTAATATTTTTAACTCTTCAAGAGCCTGTTAAACTTTAAGTGGTTTTGGTGAGACGAGTTTGTGAATTAAAACTGTTTTTAAAATTTACCTCTACAGCGGTTTATCGGGTACTCAAGATTAGAAACATAACTCATACTCTCTTTTCTGAACCGTTAAATAAGGTTTTCAAATTTAATATATTCTTTGATGATTATTATTTATGTTTATACAACAACTACATGTCATATTTTGCCAACTATTTCGTCACAAAATTTAAGTGGCTTCATTTAAACGTATTTTGCATCCCGAAATAGCTCTTAACTTTCTTGTTGCCTGTTCTTCACCTGAGACCTCATTATTCGAACTGTATTTTAAAAGCTATTCTGTATTTCTTTGAATAACTGTTAATATCTTAGTTAGTTTTATCAGACAATACTACTCTTGCAATCTGCTTATTGTTAGGTCTGGATTTCCTAGCGAGTCATTTCCTGATTGGAATCGGCTGTTAAACACTATATTGTAAGACTCCATATAAAGAAAACTTTTCAAGGAAGTATAATTATATACAGAGAGCATTTCACAAGCGCGAATATCTCTACACAATTTTCTGAAATTTAAGGCGTCGACCACAAAGGAATATGGTTTTCTCTGTGATGTATCCAAAGTCATTAGCCGTTGAAGACGCTTTGTTATCAGGCAATATACGCTATTATGCAAGCATGTATACTATTTACGTCTATAAAGACGTTTAAACATCCTAAAATCTAGTTCTCTTGCATCCTATAACCCTATGACTTAGATCATACAGCGTGGTAAATATTTACGNTAAACATCCTAAAATCTAGTTCTCTTGCATCCTATAACCCTATGACTTAGATCATACAGCGTGGTAAATATTTACTTCATCAGTTTTAATGTGCCAGGAAAACACCAGTCCTACTCTGCCACTCTAGACGCTACGCATTTGGTTGTGTATTATTCGGATGATTTTAAAGAAACCTATATTTGCATCGGTTCGCCACCCCAGTTCTGCTTTTTTCTAGGCATTTCTAAACTCCCTTACTCTTACTTTATTCCAGGGATGAAAAAAACCCNCCACCCCAGTTCTGCTTTTTTCTAGGCATTTCTAAACTCCCTTACTCTTACTTTATTCCAGGGATGAAAAAAACCCACGTGGGTTAGACTTCTGTGATTGGTTAACCTTCGCACCCTTTATGAACTCACGTGAAAGTAGTTCGCCTTTAACACATTATATTACGTAATAAAATAAACTATTCTTGTAATGCGTGATATACACCATGGACCAGAATTAATGCGCCAAACTTTGTAGCGCGTGCCAATGTAACTCTTATAACTCCCACACTTCTCGGCCAAAAAAGGAGAAAAGCCATGTACAGGCTATCAGCGGTTTTTCCACACTTTTTGAATAGACCCTTTGAAAAATCACCCCATGCATGACGTGTTTGGTTCTATGCTAAATGTCTCACAAACTTTTTATAATTTTCTTGACGTAAAAATATCTTATTTTTGGTTCAATTGAATTGTTATTTATATTTCATTTAGAAATTATAATATTTCATTTATAATTAATTTGTATATAAATCAGAGAGAAAAAAAGGTGTGTTGGTAATGCTTTGTATAAAATATTTATTATGCAAAATATTTTTTAAGTGGGTGTGCACGAATGCGGTGCGTTTTCCCTCTGGTGCAATTCACCTAGACTTGGTTAAACTTTGTTCGCATGAAGCGGAGGAGTATCCTGGAAGTAGAACTTCAGCAGGGCTTCAGGAAAGCCGGAAGTAACGGTGACTGGACTGCAGGCAGGCAGGACCCTTAATGCGCACACAGTTGGCCGATACGCAGTTTATGTCCGGCGAAGATCGTATCAGATCACGCACCACGGTGTCTTTTGTACCGGGTGCGATGTCCATCCCTTCTGGGCGATATTTGAACGGCTACATGAAATATCGTTCTACCTCCAATTCTCATTTGCTACGCACACCACTCGGTGTCAATACCACGTGCTCGATATAGATTTTAAGACGCTAGTAGCGTACCTGACCTTGTAACTTCGACTTCCAGTTCCTTCGGCAAGAACTCGTTTTACCCGTTAGAGTCGCTAGGGCGCGTAAATCGCGTGGTCTCGTGCAGCCAACACCCTNCCAATTCTCATTTGCTACGCACACCACTCGGTGTCAATACCACGTGCTCGATATAGATTTTAAGACGCTAGTAGCCTACCTGACCTTGTAACTTCGACTTCCAGTTTCTTCGGCAAGAACTCGTTTTACCCGTTAGAGTCGCTAGGGCGCGTAAATCGCGTGGTCTCGTGCAGCCAACACCCTNCTTCGGCAAGAACTCGTTTTACCCGTTAGAGTCGCTAGGGCGCGTAAATCGCGTGGTCTCGTGCAGCCAACACCCTCGTCTATATGATGACTTCCGAGGGGTGGACGTCGACCATGCGTGCTGGCGAGTAATGGTCACGTCAGAGAACATTGCCCACATGTGACTCAGAGCCCTTTATCGCTTGGCGTGCGCTGTTGTGACTCATCTTAGCAGATGTCCATGCGGGACTGTGAAGGTGGCGGACCCGTCCATATTAACATCGTCCACATCCTGTATCATAATAATACAAATTTTAATCAATTCTACGAAAGCGATCTGCTNCCGTCCATATTAACATCGTCCACATCCTGTATCATAATAATACAAATTTTAATCAATTCTACGAAAGCGATCTGCCTTTTCGTGCCACGTTAAGAAGGCAAACAGGATGTTTAGATTCTTTCTTCCTAGAAAGAGATCGTATGATTATCTTTACACATTATTAACTGTTTTTCTTACTACTTATATAACAAATACTGATATAATCACAAAATATCCATATGTTTACTAACTGAACTGAAAAATACAGTTATTTTCCATATATGTAACACAGTAATACGTGAAAAGTTTTGGGTTTATGCATACCACAGGAATTATTCTATTGATTTATAAGAATTTTGGTATGTTGTATGTAAATGTAATACCTTACAACAAGCAGTTCATGTTTATTTTAAATCACTGATTTCTTACTTTTTCAGAAAAAAAACACATTTAAAATCTGTGGACATATGTTATTATTTTGTATAAAACTATGCGTGTAGACTTGGCATAATTTTTATAATTGTAAGCTTCGGATTCCTTTGCATAACAGATGCGTCACCCAAACAAAATAGGCTCCCAAAACAGAAAAAAAAATTTGTTTAACTGACTTAGTAAAATCTGGTATACATTTAGAACTGTGAGTTACATACAGCCAGCATAAACATATTTCTAGATAGATCAGATGCTGAATATTTTGGAATGAGAGGATTCTCACTCCCTCACTTTTAAAGTAAGCACTTTCAGTTTAAAATTTTCTCTTAGCATACCTGCAGGAAACTTTTGAAAGGATTTACACAAACATTTCTGCGAGGTTTCCAATTGTTTTGATCGTATTTTATACGATGATGGCACTTAAAATACAGCGTGACACGTCATATTTCTGAGTTATTTGACTTGTTGCAACCCGAACTTGGTATTTACAAAATATTTAAGACGAAATTTAAGTTAATTGAAAAACAATCTTTATATTATTTTATTTAATAGGGTGCACTATTAGTAAGCATGTATGGCATATCCTAAAAACTGCTTAAATACCTTCAATCATGTTTTGAACTAACGTGCTGTACTTTATGAAGTGCTGATTTTAAATGTGGCGATTTTAATGTGATAGTTTGTTCCTTTGTCCATATTAGATTACTCTGTGAGATATCAATAATTATTTTAATGCCTCTTTTGTTTCAAAACTTAATGTAGCTAGCACACAAAAGTTCAATAAGTGCCTAGCTAGTACAAAACAGTACGATAAGTACCTAACTAGGACAGAAGAATAACATTATCACATATTCTTCCATTGAATATTATATTTTCTAGTGGAGTATTCAAAACACTTTAGTGATCGTATATTCGTCAGTGGTAGCTTTAACTTGGGTCAACGTTGGCCCATTGCTTGGCTGTAGTGTTCAGACAAAGTGGAAATATTGCATTGGCCCAACGCTGAAATGTTCAACAGTTTCATGTTGGCCCATCTGTGTATAACTTGCTGTAAACCAACCAGTGTTTACCCTGTATCAAACTAAATTGTACTCAAGGCTATTCATGATAAACTGAGTGCTTTCGAAAGCCCTGCTTAAGATCTAATTGTATGAACTTTGTGTATTATTCCGCAATATATAAAATTAACTTTGCCATGGACCTGATCACTTTATTTGTGCGTCGGTCATATGAAATTGTGTAATTATTCGAAAAGTAAATATTAAAAAAAGTTATCTCACTCTTACGCTTATATGCATAAAAAAACCCGGAAAACAAAATAAGCTATTTTATTATTCAGTAATGTTTATTTCACTTTTTTATTCAACCACAAAACATGGAACTAGTGTTCCTCCGTCGTTGTCATCTTAACGGAGCGCATGTCACTCAGTGTGCCCGTTATAAAATTTGCAGGTAGGGGCAGTGGCATTTTTCAAAGGTTGTTGTCAAAAGTGCTCACTTTACCGTAAACAGCCTACACCATTTCGTATAACACGCTTAAAGCCCACCAGTTATCTTTATTTTGCCAAAACTTTAAACGTGACTTTTTAAAATACTTTAAAAATTATTTAAAAATTACGCGATCTTAAATATTAAATAATTTTATTTGTAGGTTAGTACAATTACCTGTATATCAGAATTTATAATTTGATGATTCTAGTTTTGCTTAGGTGACAGATGCAAACTCCTGCTCCTTTGTTTAACAGCCATCCTGCTAGTAATATCTGTAAATACCGTTCGTGGTCAATTGAGCANGACCGTTCGTGGTCATTTGAGCACTTCTAAAATCAACATTACAATAATGTCACTGCCCTACCTGCATATATATTTATAACAGGCACACTGAGTGGTGTGAGCCCAGTGATGTTGGTAATGACGGAGGGAAAGTAGTTCTACACCTTCGTGTTGAACTAAAAATGCCTTCTGCTTTAATGCATATACATTTAAGAAGCTGGAGATATGTAAAATATTTACTTATCTAATAATCATATAGTTCCACTTAGTGATCAAGCCCATGGAATGTTTATTTACACAGGATAACCTAAACATTATTTCCATGAGCGTNTATAGTTCCACTTAGTGATCAAGCCCATGGAATGTTTATTTACACAGGATAACCTAAACATTATTTCCATGAGCGTACAGGGCAGCTTTCAAAGTCAAGTGGGAATTCTTTACATGCTATAGAGATTACTATATGTTCCCTGGCAATAAATTATTTTCTATTAGGAAAATAGTAAAGCTACGTTAATTTTGCAATGTTGGTCCTACAAAAATACGCATACTGACCTCCAGTTTTAAGTTTTCAAGCAAGTAACCAATTTACTACCATTCCGGTTATAAAGAGTGATTTAACAACCAAAAATATCCAGTATTTATCATATTAATAACTTTTTTTCATTCTAAAATGATATGGTCCATTTCTGGCTAAACTGTTATTACGCCGTTTTGACACAACTTAAAAGTAAACACGAGAATTTTTTCTTTAGCTGTTAGTTTTCCAGCTTTCTTAAATATATAACCAAATATATCTGTTGAAAAGTTTAATAACTCTCATACGGGATACCTTGATATTTACGAAATATTATTAAAGAAAAATGATTTAGTTCACAACCCTTAATTCCTCATGTTTATTTTAAATATTAGCTGGACAACATTGGCCCAACATAAAAGTAAGTACCAGTCAGTCCCCAGAACTAAGGTAATCAAATTCTTTCCAATAACCATTCAACAATTTTGAACTAAATAGTTGCACTTACTTCTTTTACGAAAGATTTTGCCATTTTCTGATTTCATTAATTTGCTGTATGTGTAGTGCAGTTNTAGTTGCACTTACTTCTTTTACGAAAGATTTTGCCATTTTCTGATTTCATTAATTTGCTGTATGTGTAGTGCAGTTAAATTAAATTAAATTAATTAAAACCTATCAGCATAAAACCTTTGCTTGCATATCTCGTTGGATTAATGTTTTATTAATGTCTGTACTCCAATACAACATAAAGGTAACAGTTCCCACCGAATGTCATCCTTCAGTCCAACATACATTGTTGACTAATACACTTATAAATAATGTCAACAATATATGAGATAAAATTGACAAAAATCGGAGTATTGTCTATAGTCCAAAATACATTGTTAAAACCACACAAAAGAAATTAACATATCTCTTAATGTTGAATTTAATTAACCCTAATCTCAGGAAGTAAAACAAAACAGATAGAATTAAAATTTTTATTTCGCATTTAATGCGACCACATAATAATTGTGTTCTATGTAATACGGTCTCGTAGGTTAGGGGACATCAGTTCTTTAAATTCGCTAAATTGCTACAAGTTCCTTCGAAACTATTAAAGCCGTTGCTTGAAATTCAGTAAATGAATAATAAATTGAATTTGTGTGTTTAAAAAGGTTTACACTTAAATATTCTATCCCAAATTGTATCAATATTACTACGAAGTTGGTAGGGAACTTAGAATTATATTTGTTCGCTAAATCTCTTTAAATTTTATTATTACATTGCTGAGCAGTTTAACATATGTTAATAATAGAATTACTTTCTTTACAGGAGGCTTTTGAACACTGCTTATCGTTTTTAGATTATTGTTCTGATTCTAATTTTGCTTATATTTCTCACACTGAAGACCATGAGTACTTACTTTAATGATAGAGGGGTTCTAATAATTCCTCCTTCGAAAAAGCCAATATTTACTTTATAAATATTACACGCAAGTTTCAGGAAGATTAAGGAATTAATAAGAAATAGGGCGCAGGATTTTGTTACATCCTTTAATAAATATTTCATAACATAGTGTAAACATTTTTTTTATTGTTTTTAATATCGGCTCCATGCGTACACTTCCGTATGTGACTATACATAGAGAAAAAATGAATTTACTGATCCTAAGTTCAACAAAAACAACGTGTTTTAACACAGATAAAACGAGGCGTGATGATCTTACCTTAGTAGAACATTTGAAGCAAAACAATATTACAAACTAAGAAACTGAAGTGAAAATATTAAAATAATAATTTGATATATGTGGTTCATAACATGTTTTTTAAAACCCTTTAATTTATTACATTTTCAATTCTTTATTTATTAGTTTGAGTGTAAAGTTGTTAGGATAAACTCTCAAAGAGGCATGACAATTTTTTATTTTAGTTTTTATGTTACATAAATTTGTGTAAAAGAGCTGAATGACTGGACGTTGCTATATAATCAAAGATCGTATTAAATAAACCACTAAGAAAGATTTATTCAGTTCAGCGAAATTATTTTTTACAGTTTTTATTAAACATGAGAAAATTATTTCATATTTTATCATTTACTTTGTGGCATAGACGTAACTGAAAGAGATTTTAAAAAATTAGCACAAACCCAGTGATATAAAAAATTTATATAATATAAGTGTGCAAAATATAACTATAAAAACCAATATTTTAAGGAACGGAACAGCTGTTCATACTTCAAGAACGATACTATAATAAATAACACACGATAAATTACATTAAGCTGAAAACTGCTACAAACTCCATGTAAATAAGATTAACATAATTACAATCATGTGAAAATATAATTGCTATTTCTATAAACTAATTTATCACAATGATTTTCTTCCTCAATATATTAATCCTAATTTTCGCAAAGTAATTGGAGAATTAAGAGTAAATCGTGCACATAATTTATAGCGATTGAAATTTAATTCCAAAGTGGAAAATTTTCGTAATATCTTATTCGTCCAAAAATTTTGCAGTTTAATATAATAACCTTTTTTTAATGTCAGAAATATTCACCGCAACAAAATGAGAAAATTTTACGTCGGAAAAATACTATTTTGTATGTGGCAAAATATGTTCAAACTTGTTTCAAACAGATATTTTTTTAAGGAAATTCAATTGCCGCAACAAATTGGTTTTTCGTTAAAAAAAAAAATATAATACAATGTTTAACGAGAAATATTTAATTTGCTGCTTTTTGAATTCGACAGCACCGCTAGAACTGCGGTCATTATGCTGCGTAGCGCTCTCTATACGTCGTGGTCAGCGGAATGCTCTGAGCGAGCGCTCGGAATACCCCCATTCTTTCTTCTTGTTTTCCTCCTCCTCCGATATCCCTACTCCAACGCGTGCGTCATGCATTGCTATTGGTCGTGGTCTGTAACTTAAGACCTTGCTCAGGCTAATTAGAATATCTACAGTATAACAAGGGAAAACCGGGACCTTTAAATCAAACCACATTTGCACTACTCTTGGCCCGGCGGAATTCTGAGATCTGTCCGAGACAAAAATTTCAACACATTAAAAAAAACTACCTAAGCCAAGGCATTTATAGAACTTGCAACCAGGTAGCGGTTGGGGAGGGTTAGCTCTCCCCTTCTGGCCTAGCCTTGCTACCCTTCAGGTGGCTTGGTTAGCTCTCCCCTTCTGGCCTAGCCTTGCTACCCTTAAGCAGCTTGGTTATCTCTCCTCTCCTGGCATAGCCTTGCTACCCTTCAGGTAGCTTGGTTAACTCTCCCCTTCCGGCCTAGCCTTGCTACCCTTCAGGTATCTTGGTCAGCTCTCCCCTTCTGGCCTAGTNAGTTGCACTTACTTCTTTTACGAAAGATTTTGCCATTTTCTGATTTCATTAATTTGCTGTATGTGTAGTGCAGTTTATTTAATTAAAACCTATCAGCATAAAACCTTTGCTTGCATATCTCGTTGGAATAATATTTTATTAATGTCTGTACTCCAATACAACATAAAGGTAACAGTTCCCACCGAATGTCATCCTTCAGTCCAACGTGCATTGTTGATTAATACACTTATAAATAATGTCAACAATATATGAGATAAAATTGACAAAAATCGGAGTATTGTCTATAGTCCAAAATACATTGTTAAAACCACACAAAAGAAATTAACATATCTCTTAATGTTAAATTTAATTAACCCTAATTTCAGGAAGTAAAACAAAACAGATAGAATTAAAATTTTTATTTCACATTTAATGCGACCACATAATAATTGTGTTCTATGTAACACGGTCTCGAAGGTTAGGGGACATCAGTTCTTTAAATTCGCTAAATTGCTACCAGTTCCTTCGAAACGATTAAAGCCGTTGCTTGAAATTCAGTAAATGAATAACAAATTGAATTTGTGTGTTTAAAAAGGTTTACACTTAAATATTCTATCCCAAATTGTATCAATATTACTACGAAGTTGGTAGGGAACTTAGAATTATATTTGTTCGCTAAATCTCTTTACATTTTATTATTACATTGCTGAGCAGTTTAACATATGTTAATAATAGAATTACTTTCATTACAGGAGGCTTTTGAACACTGCTTATCGTTTTTAGATTATTGTTCTGATTCTAATTTTGCGTAGATTTCTCACACTGAAGACCATGAGTACTTACTTTAATGATAGAGGGGTTCTAATAATTCCTCCTTCGAAAAAGCCAATATTTACTTTATAAATATTACACGCAAGTTTCAGGAAGATTAAGGAATTAATAAGAAATAGGGCGCAGGATTTTGTTACATCCTTTAATAAATATTTCATAACATAATGTAAACATTTTTTTTATTTTTTTTAATATCGGCTCCATGCGTACACTTCCGTATGTGACTATACATAGAGAAAAAATGAATTTACTGATCCTAAGTTCAACAAAAATAACGTGTTTTAACACAGATAAAACGAGGCGTGATGTTCTTACCTTAGTAGAATATTTGAAGCAAAACAATATTACAAACTAAGAAACTGAAGTGAAAATATTAAAATAATAATTTGATATATGTGGTTCATAACATGTTTTTTAAAACCCTTTAATTTATTACATTTTCAATTCTTTATTTATTAGTTTGAGTGTAAAGTTGTTAGGATAAACTCTCAAAGAGGCATGACAATTTTTTATTTTAGTTTTTATGTTACATAAATTTGTGTAAAAGAGCTGAATGACTGGACGTTGCTATATAATCAAAGATCGTATTAAATAAACCACTAAGAAAGATTTATTCAGTTCAGCGAAATTATTTTTTACAGTTTTTATTAAACATGAGAAAATTATTTCATATTTTATCATTTACTTTGTGGCATAGACGTAACTGAAAGAGATTTTAAAAAATTAGCACAAACCCAGTGATATAAAATATTTATATAATTTAAGTGTGCAAAATATAACTTTAAAAACTAATATTTTAAGGAACGGAACAGCTGTTCATACTTCAAGAACGATACTATAATAAATCACACACGATAAATTACATTAAGCTGAAAACTGCTACAAACTCCATGTAAATAAGATTAACATAATTACAATCATGTGAAAATATAATTGCTATTTCTATAAACTAATTTATCACAATGATTTTCTTCCTCAATATATTAATCCTAATTTTCGCAAAGTAATTGGAGAATTAAGAGTAAATCGTGCACATAATTTATAGCGATTGAAATTTAATTCAAAAGTGGAAAATTTTCGTAATATCTTATTCGTCCAAAAATTTTGCAGTTTAATATAATAACCTTTTTTTAATGTCAGAAATATTCACCGCAACAAAATGAGAAAATTTTACGTCGGAAAAATACTATTTTGTATGTGGCAAAATATGTTCAAACTTGTTTCAAACAGATATTTTTTTAAGGAAATTCAATTGCCGCAACAAATTGGTTTTTCGTTAAAAAAAAAAATATAATACAATGTTTAACGAGAAATATTTAATTTGCTGCTTTTTGAATTCGACAGCACCGCTAGAACTGCGGTCATTATGCTGCGTAGCGCTCTCTATACGTCGTGGTCAGCGGAATGCTCTGAGCGAGCGCTCGGAATACCCCCATTCTTTCTTCTTGTTTTCCTCCTCCTCCGATATCCCTACTCCAACGCGTGCGTCATGCATTGCTATTGGTCGTGGTCTGTAACTTAAGACCTTGCTCAGGCTAATTAGAATATCTACAGTATAACAAGGGAAAACCGGGACCTTTAAATCAAACCACATTTGCACTACTCTTGGCCCGGCGGAATTCTGAGATCTGTCCGAGACAAAAATTTCGACAAATTAAAAAAAACTACCTAAACCAAGGCATTTATAGAACTTGCAACCAGGTAGCGGTTCGGGAGGGTTAGCTCTCCCCATCCGGCCTAGCCTTGCTATCCTTCAGGTAGCTTGGTTAACTCTCCCTTTCTGGCCTAGCCTTACTATCCTTCAGGTAGCTTGGCTAGCTCTCCCCTTCTGGCCTAGCCTTGCTACCCTTCAGGTGGCTTGGTTAGCTCTCCCCTTCTGGCCTAGCCTTGCTACCCTTAAGCAGCTTGGTTAGCTCTCCTCTTCTGGCCTAGCCTTGCTACCCTTCAGGTAGCTTGGTTAACTCTCCCCTTCCGGCATAGCCTTGCTACCCTTCAGGTATCTTGGTCAGCTCTCCCCTTCTGGCCTAGTCTTGCTACCCTTCAGGTATCTTAGTCAGCTCTCCCCTTCTGGCCTAGCCTTGCTACCCTTCAGGTAGCATGGTTAACTCTCCCCTTCCGGCTTAGTCTTGCTACCCTTCAGGTAGCTTGGTCAGCTCTCCCCCTTCTGGCCAAGCCTTGCTACCCTTCAGGTAGCTTGGTCAGCTCTCCCTTTCTGGCCTAGCCTTGCTACCCTTCATGTAGCTTGGTCAGATCTCCCCTTCTGGCCTTGCCTTGCTACCCTTCATGTAGCTTGGTCAGATCTCCCCTTCTGGCCTTGCCTTGCTACCCTTCAGGTAGCTTGGTTAGTTGCCGCTGTCTTAGGCTTGGTAGGCACACCAGGACACCATGGCGACGACAGGGAAGGAAAGGAGAGAGTTGACTCATGTCTCTTCTTCTTCCGCTGCCACGATTACAACACAATAAAACACAGAATGGCAACAACCAAACAAGAAACATATGGCACTAATCGGAATTCAGACCAAACTCGTGCGGTCATTCCGACCAAAACAACTTTCAATCCATTGAGAGAGGAAGAATGCTCAGATTCTTCCAAATATAGGGACGACAGCTCCAAAACTGCTGGAAAACAGGAAAACATATGTCAATAAACACTTACAGACCCGGTGTACATCCCTGACACCTCGAAACTTAAACACATACAATCTTTTCAGTTCAGATCAAAAAAATGCATTGTGAAAATCACAGTCACCAACAGACAACACCTGAAAGTGCTTGTGAGAAAGGGGAAGCACTCTGCTTTCTGCAAGGCCTTACGACTACGTAATATACCCTACTTAACACATGCTAAAAAAGACGGACAGCCAATTAAAATAGTCATTAAAGGACTAACACACAACACAGAAGTATCACACTTATACAAAGAGTTTAAAGAATATAGCTTTAAACCAATCAATATCTAACGATTCCGAACACCAGCTTACCCACCTGTATTGTTTGGGCTGCAGTACATCAACACGATAAAGTCGACGTTTTGAAAATACCCACACTATATTACATGTCAGTTCGCATAGAACTGTACAAACACCACGCTGAAGATGTTGTGCAGTGCATGCGGTGCTGGCCACTGGGCCACACTCAGAAATACTGCACACTAAATCCAATCTGCGCTCTGTGTACGGGATCGCACACAAAGGCAGATTGCNGGGCCACACTCAGAAATACTGCACACTAAATCCAATCTGCGCTCTGTGTACGGGATCGCACACAAAGGCAGATTGCACTTTAAAAGCACAAGACAAAGCAAAGCGGAAATGTACACTTTGCAAGAAAATAGGACACTCGGCTGTATGGAAGCAGTTCGAAGTGATCCAGAAAAATGTATAGGCACGCAAAGAAAGGATGAGACCTACACCCACCAAACAAACACGAGACACCAGGCAGGAAATCCGGGAAAACACGCGAACAAACATTCAGTCAAAGGCTGAATTATCTTCNAACAAACACGAGACACCAGGCAGGAAATCCGGGAAAACACGCGAACAAACATTCAGTCAAAGGCTGAATTATCTTCCCTTCAATCACAAAAAAGGCAGACTGAACAGGAAAACACACATAGAGAACAAGCACCCATACAACAGCAAAAGAAAAAACCACAAAAATCAGGAAAAGGGACAACAACACAACAGAAAATACGGCCATGTTAGTAGAAATGCACGAACTGGCCGCTTTTCTGCGAGAAATACAATTCGTAACATTAATGGACCACTTTAGGCCCATAATCACACAGGCGAAAGCCATGACAACACTACAGGAAAAGCAGATGTTGCTTCTCACAGCACTCGCCATTCTACCTTATTAAACAGACATATATTTTAGGACAACACTAAA
This sequence comes from Clitarchus hookeri, assembly GCA_002778355.1. Taxonomy (NCBI): domain Eukaryota; kingdom Metazoa; phylum Arthropoda; class Insecta; order Phasmatodea; family Phasmatidae; genus Clitarchus; species Clitarchus hookeri. The sequence continues at coordinate 89,811 of NQII01006043.1, forward strand.
TTATAATTAATTAATATTGATACAATAAGTTATAATAAACACAAATATAATACAATAATCCATAATAAACTGTCCCAACCCGCAGTAAAACGGGAAAAATTAAACGCATTACGCACACATTTTCGTCTCGGAATTCTCTGATTGGTCCGGGACGGAATTTACCACATTTAATATAACTACATGGTTATAGCCTGAACACTTCAGTCGTCCGCACACAGGGCTAGAGACAACACCTTAGCTACTCTTTACACTACATCAAGGCCAATAGGTAAACTGCATCGGTCACATAGGGCACCCTGCCCAGACTGGTTATGTGGGAATTCGGGAAAGGTGGGAAATAGCCCCAACTACCACTCGTTTTCCAAGTCGAGAGAGACACATGCCATTCGAGGTAGGGGTCGGGTGGCTAACGAAACCAAACTAAACTAAATAAATTAAACTAAACGAATTTATAATAAACAAACATTTTTAATAATAATACAAGTATATATACACATAAACATATACATAATATACTTTATACTAACAACTCATAATGACGCACCGACTTGATAGTTTGTTGCAGGTCAGGAAGAAAACTTCGACTTCGGGAAGGGGGCTCTACTGTTACTGGGTTCTGTGTATATTCTGGTACCAGGGGTCCGTTCAACTCTAGTTTACTAAAAAGGGTTTTTTCACTGTCACAAACGAGGAAACGATGAAACATGCCCTAGGGGCTGGACCGGGAGACTAGGGTCTCACCAACACATTACATGCAAAATTAATTAGCACACTTGCAAACAACAGATCAACTTGCTAGACAGACATCTCGACACTCACATTCACTCAAGCCGAGAGGCTGGAGATGAGCTTCACTCCCCCGCCGAAAACACGAATACGTAAATTTTACTTATAATAAGCAACACAAATAAACAGTCTTAATACGGGTCCGATGCCCAAGAAACCACAGATATACGGCAGATTTAAGTATGTTTCGGTGTGCATTTGTTTTACAAACACCCAGTGAATTATGGGTGTCAAGGCTCTCGGTCTCACGACACTAAGGCCATTCGTTGGCATATGAGGGTTCGGCGGTCGGCGGCATTTCTAGTTCGGTTCACACGAAACACTGGAGCCGAGCAAAGCTCCCCGGATCTTTAAAAATACACAAGGTGGTCTTAAACAACACCCACACACAGTGTCCTCTCACGCGATTCATACGCCCTGTCAAGGCAGCTCATGTGGGTACACTGGCAGACAGTTTTCGCCTCACCCTGTCGTCAGGAATCCAGGCCGAGAGGCACACATGAGAGGTCAGGACTGGGTTTGGGGGCATTATTCTTGAGTCAGTTTGTTAGTTTTGGTTTCAAAAATTCAAAAAAATCTTACAAAAAAAGTATGAAAATTTAAAACTAAAAAAATCTTACATATATTTAAAAAAAATTAATAAATATAAATATTCTTTAAAATAAAAAAAATTATTGATTCAAAGGTGCAAGGCCGATTTTCTAGTTTTAAGAAAAATCTACAAATTATGCCCTTCGGGAGGCTGATGTAGGTACGCCAACTACACTGGTTAGCCCTAGTTTTGACCAGGGCTGGCAACAGTCCTGGTACATAGGGTGCCAGCAAAGTGTACTAATAACATGTACCTTTTTTTCACAAACGCCACACGATGAAATGACCGGAGAATAAGTGCAAGGCCGGACCCTGACCTGCAGCGACTCGGGTTGTAGAGATTCACCGACGCACTACGCGCGAGTTTAACTAGCCACTTGCAAACAACACTACATGTCCTACAGACATGGCGACACTTTAACACGCCAGTCGGGAGACTGGTGGGGAGCTTCACTCCCTCGCCGATAGCACCTACACGTAAATTAACTAAGATAGCAACAGTGGTTAACAGCTATAAATACGGGCCCGGAGCCCAGTTGAAACATAAACACGGCAGCCGGCCACCAGTTCAATGATTTGACCCGAGTCTGTAGGGGCTGCATTTTTCTTGCCAAACCCACTAAACGAGTTACGGGAACTTTGGTTCCTGGTCTCGTGACAGCACGGCCTTTCGGAGGCATATGAGAGATCGGCGGTGAAACGTCATTCTCTACTCTTACTCCTCACGCTCTTGTTGGAGGCGCTCGATGCTTGTACTTCTGCTCCGATTGCCTCGACTTGCGTGATCTTCACGTTGTCGAGCTCATTGTACCAGAGCGATGGGGTACTGTGAACGGCGAGTTGTGGGAAATGCGTTTTGTCTCTTGCGGTAGGCTTTTAAATTTTTTGTAATAATTGTGTGGCATGTTTGAGTGCAGTCTTTTGGGCGTGCAGTAGTTGCAAGCCGTTTCTAAATGCACGTTTCGTTTGCCCTTCGAAATGATGTTTGGCTTCAAGCAACTGTTTCGCGTCTGCTGCTTGCTTGTGTTTTAACGTGCCGTATTCGTCCTTTGCGCCGCCCGAATATGGTCCATAGTTTTTTCTTGAATTTGTTCACGCGATTATCCACGACTAACACGTTAGGTTTTCTTTTAATTATGATCATTTTGAGTTACCTTATTATCTATTTTAACGGCGAGAGCCTTGGAGGGTTTATTTGACTGCCTCTCGTCGTACATATATTGTAAATTTTAATATGTTTTTTGTGGGACTGAAAGCTCTGTAGGGTTTGTTAGACTGCCGATCATTCCCATTAAAGCAACTGTATATTTTGGGTGATATTCTCGTATGCAAATAAATCAGTTCTAACATTATTTCAAACGTTTGCTGTATATTTCTTAATCGATTTTTGCTTGAAATATTTTACTTGATATGAATGGAAACAATCAGTACCTATTTTAGTCGATGTCTGTATATCACAAACTGCATCATTGTACGCAGTTATATTAAATACTGGCTTTAATGAATTTTGTCTATTCTAAATTATTTGTGGTTGGCACACGACGACGCCAAAATGAAAGTTCATAATAGCGAATTATGTTTGTTTGGTGTCACATAATCATACATTTTATTTGGCCACAGAACCCCTTCTGTGATGAATTGCTGAAAAAAAAGTTCACTAACTGATCAATTTATATTGTATTAACATCATCACAGTTCTGTTTAGGTGTAGTTCTGAATCCCAAATTTCTTAGTATTAATGTTCTCAAGATACATACTCAAAATGGTATATTCCCTACACTTCTTAATTTCAATTCGGTGCGGTGCAACAAATTATTCGTTAATACTTTAACACCTGGCGTTATTTCAGGTAATTATACGAAATTAAGTTTAGGAAGACTTGATCCGGTAATCGAACACGGGTTCTCCATAAGGCGAGATCAGTTTGTTGATATTACACATCCTCTCTCAATTCTCAACCCAGAAGCCAAGACGATATAAAGCGTGTCACCGAAGCCTCTGATCAAAAATAAAAAGTTCGGGCGTACATTTTCCCACAGGCTGTTCATCGTAAAGTAAGCACATTTGAAATCAGCCTACCTGTATATATTTTAAAGCGCACGCAAAGCGGCATGCGACAAGAGAAGTTCGTAATGAAGTGTGGTAACAATTTCAGCGCTTTAACGTTGAATTAAATAAAGTCAGGTGAAATGTTATGAATACTGAAATGATTTATTTTACATTCTTTTTTTTTAATGCATACAAAAGTAAGAATGAGCAAATTTGTAAAATATTTACTTCTCAAATAATTTTACAGGTTTACTTTACTGGCGCATGGATTAAGTGGTCAGGCCCACGGTTATATTAATTTTACGTATGGTGGAAGAACACTCGATGTGCGATCTTAAGTATGTCTTACAGAAATACTCAGTTTATCGTGAACAGCCTTTACACTAGTGCTCAATTTTACATTACACTCCAAAGTAAGACATTTGAAAATATTATATTTCTTAAAATAATTTTAGGTATGTATAAAATGCGTATATGAAAAATTTAATAAAACAAATATACAACAAAAAATTTGACAGAGATGTAAATTCTGTTGCTGGCCAAGTAATAAAATGAATGCTTAGAAAGAAGTGCACTTCCTGTAGAATACGCTGTAGTCCTAAATAACAGCATTCTCTAAATTACCAAAAGTTGAAGCAGTTGTGTAGTAATTAATCACAAAACTTAAAATATTAGATATTTATTTATCAATGCAAAGAGCTATCGCCAAATATTCGCAAAAGGCTTAGCGTAATAAAGTTCGTGAACAAGAAAATTCTATCAAATAAATTAAGCCAGGTATTTTGTTTAAATTGATTTACCTTTCCTACTGTGGTGCAAGACAGTAAGCGACAGGTATACAAGTTGTATCAGCACAGCGGTTACAAACTTTCAGGAGAGAGAGAGTACACCTAGACGGTCGGAAATCACATAGCAATGCATGGTCGGAAATGCTTTCCTGACGCGGTAGTGACGACACAAAACACAAGAAAGGAAGGACACGAACAGGGTGAGACAACATGTTTATTTTCTTAGTACAGCAAAAATGCTGGGACGTCTTTGGCTGGTGTACGCGATAGATGTCGCTACGCAANATAGATGTCTCTACGAAAACCAAAGCAACAGATGACCCTGTTCGTGTCCTTCCTTTCTTGCGTTTTGTGTCGTCACTACCGCGCCAGGAAAGCGTTTCCNATGAGACAACATGTTTATTTTCTTAGTACAGCAAAAATGCTGGGACGTCTTTGGCTGGTGTACGCGATAGATGTCACTACGCAAACCGAAGCAACAGATGACCCTGTTCGTGTCCTTCCGTTCTTGTGTTTTGTGTCGTCACTACCGCGCCAGGAAAGCGTTTCCGACCATGCATTGCTACGTGATTTCCGATCGTCTAGGTGTACTCTATCTCTCCTGAAAGTTTTTAACCACTGTACCGAAACATCCTCCTGTATAATCTGGTCAAAGTTATTTAATAAAAAACGTGATTACGACAAAATACATACGTACGGCTTAACTATAGGCCTAATATACTGATAGTAGCGATAAACAAGTTTTGTGTTTATAGCCATTTTCAAAAAGACCGACTATTTAGAAATTTACAATAGCGTGCGCATACTTAAATATTATTATCAGAAATAGTTGTTATTTTATTCATACTTAGCGAGGGTAGAAGGATTTTCAATCAGAAAACTGTTTATGGCGCTACAAAAATAAAGCTATTTTCCAGTGGCTTTCCAAGGATTTTACTTGCGAAAGTACAAAATAAAATTTACAGCAAATGGAATACCAACGGTTATTAGGTGTTTATTTTTACATTTTACTTTGTTTTGTAGTTACAGGCTGAGAAAACTGTGCCAAGATTTCCTTGAATTAAATATTGCTTTTCGTTGAATTAATAACAGTTTTTTTTCCTCGAAACGTCGTGCATTTTAATGACACAGACAGTAACGTTTCAATATCCGCGACACGTTAAAGCTTTTGCCATATTAATTTTCTCACTACACGAGCAAAAAATCCCTTACACCGAGGCAGCAACAGCTTTAATGAAGAACGGAAAAAGTGGTAATTAATACCTGAGACGGGACTTATTTTACTAATAAAAAAAACATGAATACATACATTTTACTGCAAGAAACATGTCACATACATATGAATACTCACATATGGCTAGCAGTGATATGAATGCAGCACATAAATATAGAGCAGTCTTCCTACATATTTCACTTTATGTTCAGAGATGTAATTTCAGAAAAAGTAAAGGTGAGAGTACAGTACCGCTAATATGATGGTGTTAAATCCACGTCGTCTACGAATTATTTGCATCATTCAATGAAACGCTCAATTTAATTTCACTGTGATGGTTGGAATATGTATCAATATTTAAAGAAGGTCTGAAAGCGTTGTAGCTATCAACGAATACTATTTCAATCACAAGCCCTTTCATCACAATTCAGGTATCGGATAATATTTATGAAAAACAATATCGTAAAGTTTATATTCAGTGTTCTTCATTGCAAAATATTTCTAACAATTTGTATGACATTAAAATAAAAAATGAAAATAAAAAATTACTTTTTTAAATTTTTTAGTGTTTATATACCAACAGGTTCCGAAAATAATGAAACTATTTTTATTATTCAGTATTCTGTGCCCGCAGGTGCTGAAATAAATAGGTTNCAACAGGTTCCGAAAATAATGAAACTATTTTTATTATTCAGTATTCTGTGCCCGCAGGTGCTGAAATAAATAGGTTGTTTAGTAGCCAAAATATTTTATTTCTGATTTTGAGGATATTTTATGTTTTCGTAGAATTTATTACCAATAATAATTTCATAAAAATAGTAAATCGTTTGAAAATAAATAAACTTAGTGTTTTTTTAACCGTAGGTACAAGTATTATAGCTTAAAATTTTAATTAGTACAAATTTTAAAATGCTACTTTAACACGAATATTGGTTCAAGCTAAAGTTTTTCTGTAAGTCCCGAGAGTGTCCTGTTGCCAAGTTACTTGAAAATTCAATACTTGGTCCACCTGCATTAAGGATTTAGCACCTAGGTAATTCGAATTTGAATCTTACTAAAGAAGTTAAAAGTAAAACAGTGGTGAACCATGTACGAAATTACCAAAAAAATATATATGTATTCTCCACGACATTCCAATGAGAGAGAAAATTATTTTGATTTGTAACCTGAAGTATGAACTTTATTCAATTTTGATCTATTTACGTAAGAAAGATATAAATTGAAAGTTACGGTAGTTTTTCCATTCGGTTTTAAACGTACCGTAATTCGCCGTTATTTTCCTAGTTTTTTTTTAAACTATTATTTTACATCACAACGAGAAATATATGAATAATATGCTAAAAATACATCAATTAGGTAAAGCCTCTTAAACGCTCTTATGGGCGACAGCATAGATTTTTTGTTTGAAAGAACTCTGGGGTAGCCATTAAAAATACCTCTCCCAGCAGGAATCTGGCAAGGACCTTACTTTGAGTAGCGAGATGGGCGATAAGCCAGGGCGGCTCGCAGACGGAACACGGCACCAACCGCAATGGACGACGGGACATTCTTACCATTCCGTGGGCGACCTGGGTTGGCTTTCCGTGCAGAACTGGACTTCCAGTCGCCCCTCTGCAGGGCTGCCAACTAGTCTGCAGGTGCAACATGACAAACCTCCCAACATTACACTGCTTGTAACATTCTCAAACGTACATTAAAATATATTTTTAGGCGTTGTAACGAAACCCTTTTTTTGTCTGGTACTGTACCAATACGTTATAAATCCATGTCTTATGTCGACTCCGCGATCTTAGAAGGANAACCCTTTTTTTGTCTGGTACTGTACCAATACGTTATAAATCCATGTCTTATGTCGACTCCGCGATCTTAGAAGGGCAGCTCTTGAAATTAACGTGAAAAGCTGCCACCCTAATTGACTTATATAGTTCAGGAAATAACCGCAAAGCGCTGCTATCAAACTAGTGCTGGGTTCTTTAACTAGTGCTAGTTACATGCAAACTATAAAAAAAATTACAGCGTTTATTCTTAAAAATTGTTATTTGAATTTTTTGAGAATATTTTTTTACTGTTTATATTTGATANAACCCTTTTTTTGTCTGGTACTGTACCAATACGTTATAAATCCATGTCTTATGTCGACTCCGCGATCTTAGAAGGACAGCTCTTGAAATTAACGTGAAAAGCTGCCACCCTAATTGACTTATATAGTTCAGGAAATAACCGCAAAGCGCTGCTATCAAACTAGTGCTGGGTTCTTTAACTAGTGCTAGTTACATGCAAACTATAAGAAAAATTACAGCGTTTATTCTTAAAAATTGTTATTTGAATTTTTTGAGAATATTTTTTTACTGTTTATATTTGATACGTTATATTAACATAATTATGGAAGCTTGAAAAAAGCAGTAAGACGGTATTTTTGACAACAGTATATTGTGAAACTGTCGTATTAGAGATAAGAAGTTCTTTGTTTCTTATGTCCTTGGAATTATCCCTATACTATAACAATGCGAATACTATATTTTGAATGATTTGATATTTTTATTAAGTTATCACACGTATCATTACACGAAACCATAAAATANTAGATAAGAAGTTCTTTGTTTCTTATGTCCTTGGAATTATCCCTATACTATAACCATGCGAATACTATATTTTGAATGATTTGATATTTTTATTAAGTTATCACACGTATCATTACACGAAACCATAAAATATTCTTAAAAACAAGAACTCACCATGGCTTTTTGAACAGCCTTTAACAACCTAAGTTAAAGTCAATTCACGGTTACTTCCTACATTTCTGAAACCCTGCAAAAGTTCTACTTCCAGGATATTCCTCCGCTCCATGGAAACGAAGCTTAACCTAGGGAAAACGCACTGCATTCGTGCGCACTCAGTGTAATAACAATTTGTGTAAGAACTATTTCATACTAGGCATTACCAACACACCTATTTTCTCTCTGTTTCACCCATATTAATAATAAATAAAATACTATAATTAATTGAGAGTATATAAGTAGAAGTTCAATTTAACTGAAAAGTATGTACTTTTATGTTAACAGAAGCATATAACGCTTAGTATACGTGTCATATTTAAGAAACAACAAATGGCGTTATGCACGGTGTGATTTTTCAAAGGTCTGATTTAAAAAGTGTGAAGAAACCGCAAATGGGGACTCGCCTTTGCTCTAGAGCCGATCGCGGCACATAAATGAGTGTTAAGGGCAGTAACATTTAGTTTATGTCAAGTTTGAGCATCGTCAGGCAACCCTGGCTACTAAAAAATAAAGATATTACGTTCCGTTTAGCTTTCCGTTCTAGTGTCAAATTGAAAGTTTTCATTTTCGCCACGCGTCAGTCTGTTGGCATTACTCACACACAAAACTTCCTTTCTGTTGTTTAATATTAATTGCATTTTGACAACTTCACTGAAGTTTGATTAAAGTACATTCCAGCAGCATAATTAATTGATATCTTACACGGTAAAAAAATTTCCTTATACAAATTTTTGGAGACACTTTTTGCAAATTTAATTTCTATAATACTGCAAGTGTATTAGAACAAAGGTCACAGAGTATGCAATGCAAATAATACAGGTACTCTTCATTTTAATTATTATCCACTGTAGACATCAGGTTTATTTTAAAAAAAGGGAGGTATGTTTTATTATTACTCTAGTAAGTTGGCATTTCTCAGCGTTGTAACGACTCAATAATTTACTTGCAGTACTACAAAAAAAACTTTAGTAACTACTTACAAAAAAAATACTTTGTTAAACATACGAAAGTATTTTACTTTGTACTGCAATGACTGATGTTATACAAAGGCATGTATCCAAAGGGAGAGCCATGGTTCCNTAAAAAAAGGGAGGTATGTTTTATTATTACTCTAGTAAGTTGGCATTTCTCAGCGTTGTAACGACTCAATAATTTACTTGCAGTACTACAAAAAAAACTTTAGTAACTACTTACAAAAAAAATACTTTGTTAAACGTACGAAAGTATTTTACTTTGTACTGCAATGACTGATGTTATACAAAGGCATGTATCCAAAGGGAGAGCCATGGTTCCGGACTCCTCCCAATAGGAAACACACTTTTAAGCAGACTGTAAGGAAAAGTAACAATTGGAAATTAAACTACTTAGATATAAACATTTGAGAGAGTAACTGTTGTATTATTCATGAACCGGTAGTGTAAATAATCGCCCTTATAGCACATCCCTTGGCTCATTTCTACTTCCGTCTAATCTCTATTGTTATTATTTAAATTTAAATTTTTCGAATGGAAATTTTTATATTTAAAATGCATGTCATTGTGTAGTGTTTTATGTAATGTGTATATTAAAGTCGCTTATGAATGGTTGCGGATGTGGTTCACAGAAAATTACGTCTTACGAATAAGAGCTGATATCCATGGACGTATTTATAGTTTCAGTCAGACAAGGGAAAACATTAATTTTATGGAAAATGTTTTAACATTTGTGTGTTTATTAACTTAATTTAATAATGTGGTTCAATTTCATGCAGGGAACCATTAATGAAATTTATTTGTGTTCTATGGAGTATAATATATAAGGAAAATTTCTTTGATTTTTAACTTTCCATAGTTTCAATACTTCTGCCACCATCCCACAAAATTACGTTCTTTCTCAAAACTCTCCCCTTTTTTTTTTCCTTTGTGGATAATACCACGATTTTAGGAGGGAAAATCTTGACAATGTGGTAAAAAGCTGCCACCCTTATTGGTTGATTTAGTTCATGAAAGAGTCGCAGAGCACTGTTATCAAGTTTTTGCTAGTTTTAAATGTAAGTATAGAGGTAAATATAATATGTATTTGTAAAATGTTTATTAATATTATGTGAGAATTTCTTCCAATTTTTTGTACTCGATACATTATATTTATGCAATTTTATAAGCTTATGAAAGCAGTATTTAAAAAAAAATGCAATGTTACTAGGTAAAGCTAGGTTGTGGTCATTGAGTTAATATGTGGTGGTGATCACTCTAGCTGCGCAAAACCAGTCTCTGTGTCACAACATTGAACTTCTTTTCTTTCAATACGACTAACATAAACGACGTGTCAATATGACTAACATAAACGACGTGGATAGGATTTGAGGTAAGAAAATATATTTATTTAAACAAGTACTTTTAGATTTGTCTATACCTAATCTAACCAATTTTAATGCGGTTTGATTAAATTAAAATTGGTAAAAATACTTAATTTACGTAAAATTATTGCCTTTTGAAATTGATGATATAAACAAAGACGTTGATCATTGTTGACAATGTAACTTTGACAGTTGTATTGGTTCGGTGTACGTAAATGTGGGTACATGCACAGAGGACGAAGGATCGGCGTACCTTAGCTTTAGTATACTGTACCACCCCTATACAAGCAACAAGAAACCACACTATTTCCGTGCACCTCTATGCGGCTACTTCATGAAGTAAAACATGAGCGACAACTCACGCACGTTAGTAGATAGGCGAGTGTCGAGACCTGCTCTTCTAAACTGAAAATAGTTATTTGTGTTTGTACAAAGAATTCTTTGGAAACAAGATACAAAAATAATTTTTGTGTCATTGCAGATAAATCAGAGTAAATTTCACAAAATCTTAACGTGGAACGTAACAAGCAAGTGTTGTCGACTTCAAATTTATAATAAACATTGAGCTACATAAGAAATGTCATATGTTATCTAAGACAATGTGTTGTAAGTAAGCAATATTTCAACTGTATAGTTACAACAGTATATTTGGCAACTAGTTTTCAAATTATTTGTAACAAGTACAAACATATTTTACGGCGTAGACACAAATTAAGTCACACCTCTAAGGAAAATTCTCACTTTCATTAACATAATCATAAAACTCCATACTACTCATTACCCAGATTAACTTATATACATGACAATGATACTTGCACCTACAGTTAAATTCTTTTAAAGCCCTCTGCTTACAAATACAATTACGTGTGATTGTACCAACTACTACGGAATGTCATTGTTCGCAGTTAGAACACTCTGCATCATTTTATAACCTGGGTTCGTCGCCAACACGTGATGCTATATTCGCATGTGTTGTTATTCTCCACTAACATATTAAATTAATAGTGTAATCGTGCTACGGTTGGCAGCAGTGCTCCTCGAGTCGCGGTCACGTGCCCAGGGAAGTTATCAGCGACGGGGTATCGCATGAACCGGCCAGGTGTAAGGGCGCACCTCGTGAGACACACTACCCGCTGTCACGCGAGCCGGCTGGCAGCCAGGGGGTGGCGTACTGTATCTCTCGCGAGATCCTGGGGTGGTTCTCCGCAGGGGTGCAGCCGGGCGGTCCACCAGTCCATCAGCTGATAACCCGGGCTTCTGGAAGAGTCCCCCACCCCCTCCAACCTACCACCCACCTTCCGGCCGCAGAGATAACGCCGCCATCTGGGCTCCTCCTGATCATCCAGAGCCGACGGCGATTTACCGCGCCCTCTGTGATACTATATCGCTCTCCCAACCACATAACACTGCCGATGGCCTACTTACCGACACCTTGAATGGAATATCGATCCAAGGTCTGGGCAGGCTCATCGAGGTCGTTGGTTGGAGAGAGAGAGAGAGACAGAAGCAGCTTGGGCCGTTATTAAAGGGTATCATGCACCACCATCTTACATTTTCACTATTTTTTGCCATTTGTTCCATTTTAAACTGTTTAACGAAATTGTGTGCACGACATGGCATAAATAATACCTTCTAAAGCATTATCAAACTATTACAACTCTACTGCGTTTACATATTTATAACTACTGAATGCCGGCACGAAATAAGTAATTTTTTTCTTGGGGGGATGTTACAGAAATGATACTGGCAACAGTAGTCAAGTAATGCATGTTTTAGAACATGTGCAAAGCAATGTCCTATGACTTGTCGACACCCAAAATAAAATATGAAATCTGTGTTGCAAGTTGTGCGAAATCCGTAGATCCAAGATGGCGGGAACTGATCCCCCTTAACAGCGTGGTCTTTAGAGGCGATGAGGGTGAAGCGAGGTGAGTATACCATGGAGCAACGCCAGAATGCAAGGGCGGGAGAAACGGGAGAACCCCGAGAAAACCATTCGACCAGCAACATCGTCCGGCACGATTGCCACATGTGCAAACACGGGAGTGACCCGGCCGGGGATTGATCCCGGTTCGTCTTGGTGGGAGGGCAAGCAGGCTAACCGTTCAGCCACCGTGGCCCCTCGTTGGTTGAAGATCAGCCTCCGTGTATCAAGGAATTTCTCAAATAAAGAGTTACACTGACTTAAGAGACAGTGGTGCTCACTCGTGTGTTAACTAAGACAAATACTACACAAAATTAATTCAGAGTGTAACAAAACGCATCATAGATTATAGCAATTATAAATTCAAAGGCTTACTAATAATTTTAATTCTAATAGTATTAAACCTAAGATTTAAATTTGGGGGGGGGGGTTGCGTTCAACCCCTAAACATCCCCTTCCCTGGCTTACGGGCTCGTGAATTTTTTTAATAAATAATTTATATATAAGCATTTGTGGAATGAAGTTTGCAGATAAATTATTTAAATATGTAACATTAATATACATGTATATGGATAAAAGCTACATTTCATAATTATTTAGTTTATATTTGCGAAAGAATAGTGGACTGGCGGCTTTAATGTGCATTTCGCTGCTAACTATAATGCTTCATTGGGAACAGCTTGTAAGTGGATACCTGCCATTTTGCGCAAAACTTCCGCACCAAGCTAGATGTCACATATCTTAAGCCTCGGCTTCACCACATTTGCATAAATTATTCGTTTTTCGTGTTACAATTTCAGTTTCAGAGGTATTATTGAATATTTCTGATTAAAGAGAATTTATAATTTTCTAGTTGTTTAAAACTTTTGTATCTAATTTGCACTGGGTGTCATTTCTTGCTTGCAAAAAGGCAGGAACTTTGGATGAAATATAAATATGTTCTCGACTTTTACAAGCAGATAACACACAATTAAAATTCAGCATTAAATTATTAAACAACTCGTAAAATGTAAATTTTCTTTAAATGTAAATTATTAATAATTACTATGGATAGGAAATTATGAAGGCGGAAATGAATAATTTTAGCAAATGGGGTGAAGTCATTTAAGGCGTCACTGGACCCTTGTTCATCCGACACACGCTGCAGGTGTCCCAGCCAATAACTTACACATATCACTCTGGTGGCGTAGTTCTGTGTGGCCGAGTCGACCAGGATAAGGCGTTATGTCTGCGACAGCAGCCAATCAACAACTCACCTATTCTCGGGTTTATAGAGGGCTGCGAAGTCTAGGATGGTAACCTTTTTATAACACGAAATGGCAGTGTCTCTGTTTATAAGTGAGCACATTCCGTACGTCGGAGAGTGGTTTTTTCTATAAAACGGTGGCTGTATTTCTGAATTTCCCAATTGAATATATGTTTAAGCCATATTTAGCTGACTCCTTATTCCACTGTACTGTTTAAAGCATAATTTTGCACTATTTCAAGGATCGCTGATTGGCTACTATAGTTTATTCTAAAAATTGTGTATAAAATATTAGGAAAGAAACACCTAAATTTTTCCGTAGAGTAAAAAACAATTTCACTTTGTATATAAACTAGAGAAGACTAGGTGGGAAATAGAACTTTAGTGTTAGTGCTCTTAGGTCCCAGTTTACAGTATAGTGTTTGTGGTTAAGTGAACAAAGTGGCAAAGAGGACTTGGCGGTCCACGAATATGTTGCAAACATTTTTTGCCATATTATCAGCCTACTTGATTATTTTGTAATGAAGAAATTACTGAGATCATAGAGGCAACAAAGGCCTAGTAACTTATAGTTGTTTTACATTAGTGAACGAATTGCAGATTCTAGCCTAATTTTTGTTATACGAAACATTTTATCTAATATTTGTAGATCGTAATTTTGCTGCCTTTATGTTGAGTTTATAGGCCACGTGACATAACTAAATATTGAGTTACTCATTGCGAGGTAACCACGCGGCATGAGAAAATAGCGTTGCGAAGCAAAGTGAAAAAGGTAATTTCACTTTGCCTTACTTTGAAATAACTTTAACCGCGATATTTTAATGATCAATAAGTTAAGGGTTATAAACGCTTTTTTAACACGGAATTCTTCTCTTATAATTCAAATTTATTTTCGGCGTAGCAGTTTTAAACTGTAATGTAATTGTAGAAAATTATATGAGGCAAACGCATTATCTTGTAGTCACAACTTATTTTATAAACTCTGAACCACAGATATTTAGACGATGTTGAAGAAAATGTAGGACAAAATATGCACCATTTCAGACATATAAACACTTTCAGCATTAATAAAGATAACATTTTTGTACAGCATTTAAATGTAAAGCATAATGATTGGTATTCAAAATTAATACTTACAAATATTTCATAGTTAATCTTTTATAATAGTTAAATGTTATCTACAGAAGATATGCTACTCTTTAAAAAAAAACATATATTCGTTTCGCTTGGAACTACTATATTCAACATTCCTGACATTCCTTTTCTTTGTTTTTAACTGGCGTTTCTCTGTGGACATCGTGACACACTAGACTCAAAATCTGTATGTCTTTAGTTAAGGGTCGTAGCAAATTCGAAGAGTTGGCACCTTGAAGATGGCCAAGGACATCAGGAATAAGCACATTGAGGAGTCGCAAAAAAAATTTACCCCGCTTTTTCCGTCACTTCCAATAGATGGAGTTAGTTAGTTACAACACTTCCGTGAGAGACGTCTGGAAACTATAAGGCAATAGAATAGAGTCCTGAACACCAAAAAGAAAGTCTGGTTTTCCATGAGCTTAAAGACGATTTCGTGTTTAGTACGTGTTTATGAACTTAAATTAAGTTATTTATATTAAATTGTGTAGTCTTGCAGTAAGTGTGTGTAAATGTGGCGGTGTGTAAATGAAAGGATTACTTTGTTGAAGTTTGGGTCTTGTCGCTTTCAATCAGTTGTAGCTAAGTTTGTTTGTATTCCACAAAAAAATTAGTTCTTCTAACAACACGACCTTTCGTTATATTATATGTTTCGACCATGTTTTTTTTTCATTGAATTACATATTATCAGGAAAATAAGCACTCCACAACGTTTGTGAATGTTACATTTCTACTTTTAGTTTATATTCAGCTGATGAGAGAGTAGTGAGATTCATAGTCAAAATAACTATATAATACTAGTCTTGCCAATATTTTACGAATGCGTTAAGTGAGTTTCATTATGTAGTAGCATATATGGCTGACATCCAAGAAGACGTTTGTTTAATCCTGCTGGCACCATTGTGGATCCCCCTCCCCTCAATCAAGTATAAAAAATTTCTTTGCAAGCAAATGCTTTCTGGTAAATACCATGGTACAGACGTTTTCATGTCCTGTTAAATTAGAGTGAGCTCCTGATTTGTCAGTGTGTAAAACGTTATTCGACGAAAGCGACGCCGTAGTAATATTAGTTAGTAAATAATACTTTATTTTTACCGTTGGTCATAAAAAAAAGGGAAAATTTCCGATCACATTTAAGGAAAGCAAAATGCACCTACACGTAAAGGAAATGCCGTACAGATTAACGGTAAACTCTGAATATCACCTTAAAATTTTTCAGGTACGTTTCTCAACATGTTTAGAGTGAGAGGCGAAATAACAATGAGGACATATGGTCTAGGTTCAGTATTGGTAATCTGGTTGGTTCGGCATGAAGAAGGGGTTGTGGCAGAAGGAAGTTGCAAGTAAGGGTTACCATTACCGGGTGGTGGGGTGTTCCAGGACTTCAACAACCTCATAATAACCCGAACCGATAGTTACTCCCTCTGGCGCTACCCTCAAATACCAATTGTAATATCTCACCAAGTTCCAAGTCCCGGCAATCGTACCAGCCGACTTTACACTACCACGACTTCTTCTTTATCCTCGGTAAAAAACAACATCGCTCGTAAAACACGTAAAAGAAATTTCATAACATCGAAAGTAGTTAATGTTATTACAGGCTTTACAAAATGAATTCGCCATGCGAAATGTAATCAACGGTATTGATTTTGGTCATTTTTGGACATAAGAACATTTTAACAGTAGAATAATAATTATTTTGTATTTTCGCTATACACTGGTAAACTTGGGAAATTTCCTGCTTCAAATAATAATAGAATTTAAATATTAAATTTTTACATGTTTAGGTACCACCTACATCTTCATGTTGGCGAAGAAAATATGAACAGTCATAATGTTTTTCCGTTTTTACAGGCCTTGTGGAATATTACATTTTCTAGCATCCTGGTGTTTGGATAGTTTTAAAAATTTTTACATCACTCTATGTTATCACTTAATTTAAGTGTGCGTTTTTTAAGAAATCAGCAAAATGTTTTTTTACGTGTATATCAAACAGTCTGTATGTGAAGCAGAATATTACCTAACGATAACATTTACTATACTATGAAACCAAAAACATGTTCCAAATGTAGTTTTTCGTGGTACGAACTTAAAATACAGAATAATTTCTATGTTCTAAATATTTTTTAATTGAAGTTTTAGTTTTATTTTTGCTCATAATCATTTAGATTAAAATGTTTTTTTTTTTTTTTTAAATACTTGTTACTTTAAAGGAAAATGTAAAATATTATTTGCCTATTGACTCTCTTTGTTGAGCTTAACATTTAGCTTCGTGAACCCATCGATAAATTCACTGGCTGAAACCCAGTTCTCGTCCATCCAAAAACATTTTGACAGAAATTTAAATTTTTAGTGTGGCGGACAGTACCGCCACAATGTGAGAGTTTTCTCAGAATGCTCCCTTCCTTCTCGCCCCCATTTTTCATTCTTCCATGTAATCTCAACAAAACCACCAGTTACTTTTTTTGTAATATTTCTAAACATATAGGTTCCTGACGGGAATTTTTAACTTGCTGGATAATGCGTCACTCATCAGCACGCAAGAGTGCAATTGTGAGCAGCAACAATGTAAATTAGGAAATGCTTTTAAAAGTTTGTTCTCGCGCGGTACTATTGCGTTTCGTGGGGAGGAAATAAACTTGCTACGTTCGTACTTTCTTACCGTGTCCAGCCATAGGTGAAGCGAACATTCTAAATGTTTGTGGAAATAAATGTTCTTTTGCTAGGCTAGAGACAGCCACCTGTTTCTGTTTTATCTCACAGTATGTTAGCGCTGCATCAAAAGGGAACAACATGCATCTATTACTCACTTTAATTTATTGTTAATTAGCTGTACCCACGGCTCGGCTCGCGTGGACTACACAATTATTGTTTAGGTAAAATTATAGATAAATATATGCTACTGCGGGGTTTTTTTTTAAGTCATTTTATTTTACACAATTCTCTACTACATTATATAGTTCCATCTTTAACGGCTTAAACGGCTTATTAACAAGAGAGCGCGCTAGGGGTAAACTTTTTTCCGACTTGATTCTCTATTATCGTCACTGCTTATTCCTAATGTTACTTTACGTAACACAGCATATACAAAAACCTGGCCAGATAACATAGCTATGAATAAAAAAAAACACGTAATTCGGATAAGTGGTTCTGGAGTGATAAGCGCACTAACAGACAGGCAGACAGAGAGACGTTGAGTTTTATAATATGTGTAGATAAAACGAAACGTTGCTTACAACAGACCTGATCAGTGACAGTAAAATGCATGCGATAAATTCACAACTGTAGTCTATTCGCGGTATCTTCACACTTTTTGAATAAAAATTTTGAACTAACGACATCAAGTAGAGGTTAGCTTTTTCTTAAATAAATCACCTATGACGACTTTTACATACTTTATGTAACATTAACGTGCCTTATTACAATGACAAATAAAATATTAAAATATTTTTGTGTAACAATTGTAATATTTATTTTACTTTTAACATGAATTAGAACAGTGGGAAAAGATGAATGTAGGCATGGACTAGAAAGAAATAGTTCTTATGTATAATTTTGTTAAATTGAGTGTTGTTACGTTGTTTGTAAAGGAAGCGCTTCTAACTGACATGTTTAAGTTTTCAAGTAGCACTGTTGGGAAAATATTTCATTGTTATGTATTAAAAATAGTTACTTAAGTATCCAGAGCAAATATTCGGTGCGTTATTTTCTTCTTGTCTACTCTCTTAGTCTCGTTTACGTTCAGCGGAAAGATGCGTTGTGAGAAGCCAGAAATTATAATTATAGCATGGCTCCAGAAACGTTGGAAGTAATCACGAATAAACTATATTACAAATATCATAACGTAATTTTTGGGGTTTTATAAAAAATGTATTGCCTTGTCTTTTTTTTTTTTTTTTTGTGTTCAGGTTGTGTTTAACCTAATTTTTAAGGTGCACGTCCAGCGTTCTCACACTGAAAAAAAATTTTACATCAGGTAAATTATTTTTACCAAATGAAATCATTTGTCTTATAAAACATGCAGCTAGATGGATTACTTCATGGAGCCAAAGTAATATATTATAGGTAAATATAAGCAGAAATGTCGAATAATTATTTTGAAAAGTTTGCAGAATTTCACAAGACCATGACGAGACATACTGCGTGCTTGCTTGCACTGTGTTGAAAAGAGGGTTTTGAAATGTTTCCCCTTTTCTGCCGAATGTTGGTGAAAGCACTTCATTCGCTTGTACCCCCCCCCCNACAAAAAAACCCACCAACCCTACCACTACGCATAGAATGTAGAATGAGTGTGGATTTTGGAGAAGGGCGAGGAGGGGCTCGCTCCCCGCCCATAAATACATCAATTTCCGTAATGTAGCGAATAAATTCAAACGGCATCAGCCCAACACACTCCTCTTCAACCCCCCTCCACGCACTCGACATTTAACGGGGTGCTAATGCGAATATTAATGGCTCGTTTACCCACGGCGATTATCTGTACGCACTGGGCTGACTGTGCGTGGACATTACCAAGGCAGTGTCGCAGAATAACGCTAAAAATATGGACAATTTTAACTGCGCCACTACATCATACGCTCTACCGTGCTCGTGTGGCTAACGTAATGTGGGGTCGTGCGCGTTATGTTACACCTTAGGCGGTCGTTCGAGCGAGGAACATTTGTTTACTCGATCCTGTGAAACAGTGGTGTGTTGAAAACACACTTACATTCCTTCAAGCAAGACGTGTAATGCTATGTTATCGATGTAATACATAAAACATGTAAGATTTATAAAGAAGAGGTGACAGATTTACGAACGTAATTTAACTTTTACCATAATTACGACTACTGTAAACCCTTTATTAACCGGAACACGTTTAACCAGAGTACTTATAAACGGAAACGGCCTTACAATATTATCAAATAATATATACAATTTAAAACTATATGGTCTACTAATTTTTGAGTCTTATTTCTCCAACAAGTAATTCTTAACATAAAATTTAATTGTGCATATTTAGTGGTTTTACTGCTAGTGTTAATTACTCATTTAATAATGTACTGACATAGTCAATTAAACCCACAATTGTATAGTATGTGAAATTTTTGGGTACTTTGTTGCTTTCTACCTGTCAAATCGAAAAAACCTTATTTATTTATTATCTGAGATAGGTCCCCCCCCCCACCCTTTTTTTTCATACATTTGTTTTGATTAACAGAGGTGGTACTGTACATAATATTACACTGGTTACTTGATTTTTTTGGTCTCCGTTATTACAACTATTTTCTTTCAATGTGTTTTTCCTAACAGGTGTTTGGCCTAAAGACGTTATGCCTAAGAGGCATTTTGCCTTCAAGCGTAGGCCAACGTAGAGGTTCACATTAATTTTTCTATATAAGTGCATGATAATGAGATCAGGAAAAAAAAGTTATTTTACTGTCTGTTATATACACTGAGGCGACAAATGTCATGGGATACCTTCTAACATCGTGTCGGACCTCCTTTTGCCCGGCGAAGTGCAGCAACTCGACGTGGTATGGACTCAACAAGTCGTTGGATGTCTCCGGCAGAAATATTGAGCCATGCTGCCTCTATAGACGTCCATAATTGCGAAAGTGTTACCGGTGCAGGAGTTTTTGCACGAACTGACTTCTCGATTATGTCCCATAAATGTCCGATGGGACTCATGTTGGACCATCTTCGTGGCCAAATCATTCCCTGAAACTGTCCATAATGTTCTTCAAACCAATCGCGAACAGTTGTGGCCCGGCGACATGGCGCATTATCATCCATAAAAATTGCATCGTTGTTTGGGTACATGAAGTCCATGAATGGCTGCAAGTGGTCTCCAAGTAGCTCAACATAACCCTTTCCAGTCAATGATCGGTTCAGTTGGACCAGAGGACCCAGTCCATTCAATGTAAAAACAGCCCAAGCTTGCACACTTCCTTGTTGACAACTTGGGTCCGTCGTACGTCCCACATTGATTCCTGCGGTTATTTCACACAGTGTTGCTTGTCTGTTAACACTGGCAATTCTGCGTACACGTCGTTGGTCTCTATCATTAAGTGCAGGCGGTCGACCATTGTGTTGTCCATGGTGGGAGGTTATGCATGAAATTAGGTATTCTAGGCACACTTTTGACACTGTGGATCTCGGAATGTTGAATTCCCTAACAATTTTCGAAATGGAATATCCCATGCGTCTATCTCCAACTACCATTCCGAATTCAAAGTCTATTAATTCCCGTCATGCGGCCATAATCACGTTAGAAACCTTTTCACATGAATCACTTGACTACAAATGAAAGCCCAACCAATGCACTTCCCATTTACACATTTTGTTCTCGATACTGCTGCCATCTGTATATTTGCATATTACTGTCCCATGACTTTTGTCACCTCTGTGTATAACTAACAATAGCAAAATAAAAGGAAAAGAATAATCAAGCTACGAAATTTGCAACAGTATCCGAACGCACTCACAATTACAATTAATAAAACAATTTCAGACTATTGAACCGGACAGGACTAGAAATAGTATATTTCCCAGGCCTATGGATTATATTGACACAGCGCCAAAATTCTCTTTAGTTACAGTAGCAATGTTCTCCGTAATGATATTTATATTTTCCATAAACCTAGAACTATTAACTCAACCAAACATTTTAACATTTCTTTAGAGTAAAAAATACAGATATTCCCTTATGCATGAACCGTAATTTATATTAACTGTGTACAATACAATCCAGGACAAAATTTCAAAGTTAAATTTTACTAAAGGTTAAAAAAAAACACTAAAGCTTTCCTCTCCTGCTAGATAGAGCCTTCGCCTTTCTCATTAGAGGAAAATGGCTGACAGCAACGCCACCTGTGATATTGGTACGACGATGTCGCTGGAGAACTGCAGCTAATGTTGCAGCTAGCCCCTGCAAACAAAATATATCGACCTTCTCGGTAATACACAGGTATTTTTATACTAATTTCCGATGGAAATTAATGCTTGCGAGATCACTTTCCCGCTTGTGTGACTGTGTGTGTGTGTTTGTTTGTTTGTCTCCCTAAATTTTTCGAACCCGTGAAAGGAATTTCACTAACGGAGTACACACATAAAACTAAATATGGACATTCGACTTTTGTCTTTTTGACCACGACGGGTGCTTATATCCAAAATGGCGAACATTCGAATATTTAGGTCGCTATGTAATATCTCCGTGACCATTTGGCCGATTTAAATAGAATTTGGTTGGTTGACAGTGCATAAAGTAAGTATTGAATTTATATATATATATATATATATAT